>CM074974.1:30414647-30434582 GCA_037576825.1 Pangasius krempfi | reverse complement strand
TATGAGAGAGTGTATGAGAGACTCTATGAGAGAGAGAGTGTATGAGAGACTCTATGAGAGAGAGAGTGTATGAGAGAGTGTATGAGAGACTCTATGAGAGAGAGAGTGTATGAGAGAGTGTATGAGAGACTCTATGAGAGAGAGAGTGTATGAGAGACTCTATGAGAGAGAGAGAGAGAGAGAGAGAGTGTGGGTGATGACTCTGAGGCACTATGCACATATATATTTATGCTAGTTCATAGCTCTTTAATGCTAGCGAGTGTTTCGTTGTATTTAATTGTAGTTCATAGCTGTATACTATAATATTCTAACTAGTTACTGGGTTAATCCGTTTAGCACTACTTCATAGCTGTATACTATAATATTCTAACTAGTTACTGGGTTAATCCGTTTAGCACTACTTCATAGCTGTATACTATAATATTCTAACTAGTTACTGGGTTAATCCGTTTAGCACTACTTCATAGCTGTTCATAGCTGCTAGTTTGTAAATAAGTAAACATATGGCTCGGTAGTGGCTTCATTTGTTTAATGCTAATTAAAGTTAATAAGCCACAAAAAAACACAACTTGTCAAGTTACTGAGAAACCACAAAGCGTAAACTCTGTCCTGAAGATGTCAGAAACGTAAAGTTACACTTTTACGTTAGTAGAGTTTAGCACTTTAGCCGACTCCGAGTCGAGACCACAGAGTAGCACAGCGGGGCGAGAATAAGACCAGACCGAGAGTACTGTACTGGGAATTCTGTGCTGTAACCGGAACATTACAAAGTACTTGCTCATGGACATGATGTTGTGGTGTCGGAAAAAAACATTTCGAGTCTTCGTAGGCTGAGAATGAGACAAAACGTCACCCGAGTTTATGACAAGACAACACTAGCTTTAGCTCTGACTGTTACAAAGCACTGACACTGGAGACTCCTTCCAGGAATGCTAAATCAACACATTTCTCCTTTCAGAAAACTTCACGTCCCTGTGGATGAGCCGTTACCACAGAAACGATAACGTATTAGAACGAGCGCATTAATATCAGCCTGTGGTCTGCAGCTGCACTACTGTCAGAGCTGCTGTTCTAGAGAATTCATTAACACCCCCTCACTGTGGGGTAATGTGTTAATTGTTGCAGTAAGTAATAAAAAAACCATGACTGTTGCTGAACGGTGTGATAGAGATCACTGACTTCAGATTGTTGTGTCATTATGGAATGAAACAGAGCTCTACAAATGGGAAGAGACTGTGTAGAATCAAACACTGATTAACACACACACACACACACACTCCCAAGAGATGAAATAGGAAATTCAGTTTGTCTGAAGCTAATTGCTGCTGGTGTACACGGGAGGAAAGATTAAAATGCAAGATTAATGATCTCCTTCCTGCTGGTGAAACACACACACACACACACACACACACACACACAGCCCATAGCTCCAGGACCCGGCGGCTCTGTGCTCTGAGTTAGAGATGGATAGAGGACACACACTAAAATATAATAGGAGCAGAATGGAGGAGTGGAGCGATAGTTACTGAGCGTGAACAGGATTTTAATGGCATTGTGAGAGAATGATGAGTATGTGTGTGTGTGTGTGTGTGAGAGCACTGAATGCATGGGCTTCGATTCAGCCAGTGGTTATTCAGGACGTTATAGATTTGCACACACACACACACACACACACACACACACACACACACACACACACACAGTTATTAATTTAGCCATTTTCATGGTGTGCATTTTACGGCATTTTTTTAATATCATGCTCACACTGAGGTCATAAATGTGTAATGTTTGTGTAGAATGACTTGTGTGTTTGTGAATGGTTTGTGTAGGTGGTTTTTATCGCACTATACGTGCATATAATTCACTCTTTTAAGTTGCCAAGTTAATAAAATGATCCCAACGTTGGTGTTAATCCGACGCGCTCTGCTGTAAAGAGAAGAAAAGCACTGTGACGGATAATCTCACCGAGCGCTCGCGTGCTTCACTTACAGAGAAACTTGAAGTTCCTTCATAATTTTGTCCATAAAAATCACTCCATAAGATCAGCAGTGTCTCTGCTTAAGATGTGTCGCCTTCAATGTCCTCCATGTGAAAAAATGATTTTTCATGGAGTTTAAAGGGACAATATTTTTAATAAATGATGAATAGTCATATTTATGTATTACGTGTATATGCAAGAGAAACGCGCTCAAGTTTAAGATTAGCATGACGTGTATCTGAGTGCGGAACTCTCACGTAACTTCGGAATAGAGAAATCTGTAGTCGTGTCTGAGGTCTGAATGCACAGTTCTGGTGTTAATGTAGTCCTCGCTACATGTGCTTAACTTGTAGGAAGACGACCCACACATTTTAAAGCTGTACTGAAGGGGTTAAAGCGCCAACATGTGCTCTTTCTCTCTCTCTCTCTCCTGATCAACATTCCAGCCTGAACCTGAAAGAACGGCTATAAAACCGTAACAGGCCATCGATGGCTCGGAGAAATACAGGCTAGAGTGTGTGTGATCGCATAAATATGGCTGTGTGTGTGTAAAGAAGATGTATAGCCCTGTCGTACAGGTATAGCGAAGTGCAAGCACACACACACACACACACACACACACACAGACACACACACAGCAGGTTGGATGACGGAGACGAAGAGCCGAGCATGCTGCAAGCCTGAACAGATGTTCAGATGTTCTCACACACACACACACAGATCCATATTAAAAGCATATATTAAAACAGCTTGCATTTCCCAGCAGGTCTGATGAAGCAGAGTGAGATACGGGGTGAGTGTGAGCTGCAGAGGCTTTTCAGGGACACGACCAAAAGAGGTAGATCAATAAATAAGGGGGGGGGGGGGGGGAGACAGAGAAACAGAGAGACGATCCCTATACCTCCATGTTCTCTTGTATTTTGTTACTAAGAGGAAATCTGGCAGCATTCTTAATGCAGCTACTGTAACATATCCTTAAATTTATAAATACAGGCACATTCCAGGAAATACACACAAGCTCCAGCACACTTGTGACCCAGTGGCCTAATGGATAAGGCATCAGCCTCCGGAGCTGGGGATTGTGGGTTCAAGTCCCACCTGGGTTGCTGCTTTGTTGTAGTGCTTTAGCTATACACATGTTCAGCAGCTTCCTATAAAGAAAAGCTCAAGAAACAGTACTTCAAGGATAGAAAACTGGGTCACATCAGCAGAAATCCAATGATCTCTGAACTGAGAATGTTTGTTTGATAACTGTTATAATAATTAATTCACACTTTGAACTCTTAAAGATGCAGCATTTCTCAGGCTTTAATTGTGCCTCCGAGTTTCCCTTCTTATCTCCTCCCTCTGAGGAAGAGGGGAAAGGATGCAAGGAAAGAAAATGAGGGCAAGAAGAATCAAACGACGTTTTCTACTGAAGGAGACATTGTTGCTCACTGAAGCATCACTTAAAAGCTGCTTTAGTGAATAAATGTATTGATGATGTATTTCCCTGCTGTAATAACTGGTTTACACACTGGTGTATTCTTGATCCCAAAGCCTCATGAGCACATTTTTAGAACCGGTACTTACTTAAACACAGTAGGCTTGACTGATTTCCAGGTCATGGGCTGAAAGATGCAGTATCGATAAATCAAGTATGAATCAGTTTTGGGACGCAGGTCTGGTCCTGGAGAACCACCACCGTGCATACTTCATACTTCACAACTCACCTGATTCAACATAGCTAATTAACAAGCCTGAACTAGGTTGAACTGGATGAACTAGAGGAAGGAAAACACCAAAATGTGCTAAGTGCAGGATCTCTGGTATCATGGCTTTGAAAGCTTTGGCTTAATAGATAAGACATTGGGGTATGGAATTAAAGGTTGTAGGTTTGAGTCTCACCTGCATTACTATGGTATAGTTTCTTAATTTTTTTTTATAACATAACTGTGCAGCAAGGCAGTGTGGTGTAATTGTGGATTGGACTAAAAGAACTACCATTTATGTGGCCCAGTGGCCTAATGGATAAGGCATCAGCCTCCGGAGCTGGGGATTGTGGGTTCAAGTCCCACCTGGGTTGTAACTCCTGCTGCTAAAATCAGTTGTGTGTGATGCAGCAGCTTTTTCTAGGTTTAGAAAACATGAGCTGCTACT
Source organism: Pangasius krempfi (assembly GCA_037576825.1). Taxonomy (NCBI): domain Eukaryota; kingdom Metazoa; phylum Chordata; class Actinopteri; order Siluriformes; family Pangasiidae; genus Pangasius; species Pangasius krempfi. The sequence goes on along the minus strand of CM074974.1, from coordinate 30,430,465 downwards.
GGCTTATTGTGCACTGTACATCCAGCATGGAGGGGTAGATAGAGAGAAGAGGAATGTAATTAGCACATGAGCACAGTGTCCCAGGCTGACCACAACACAAGTAATGATTGTTTGCTCAAATGATCTACACAACTGTTGCAGAGAACCAAGAATTCTCCATGAGTGCTAATTAGATTGGAGATGATGTGACATAATATTTTTCTATAGCTAAAAGCACAAATGGACCAAAAATGCAGGCACATTACTTAATCACGTCACCACACTGATCTCAAGTGCATGTGCTTTGCACAAATATGAAAAAGTGCTTGGACCCCTAAAAACTCTCCGAGCTTGCTTATCACACCTATTCCCATCACAACTAGCTCAGGAAATTCAATCCAGTTATTCTAATCAAGTTCACATGTGTGGTCAAAAAAGCAAATTAACCTTTTCCATGATGAATGATCCATCCATCACACATCATCTTACCTTATTAAAACATCTGATGGACTGTAATGAGCCAGAGAGCTACACGATCCAACCTGGTGAGTCTTGGCATCACATTAATTCTGCATCTTCATACCCCTGAGCTCAACATCACGTTAAGATCCAGAGTGTTGTTTAATTGCATTCATCTGCACACACATCCAGAGTCTTGAATAAAGCTCATACATACAGTACTGTGCTTCCACTTTTCCCACTTCTGCAGTGGCAGACCCTTCCTGTGTCTTTGTGTTCAGCGACTGCAGGAACTGGAATCTAATTAGCGCCACTGTCTGAGGGAGAAAGAAGCCAGGCTTTACCACCGTCATCACTGTGATCTCTCTCTGGAGGCCCATTTAATGCAACCCGTGTTCTTCTGACCAGCAGATAAAGCTCCAGACCTGCCAGAACACTGATACAAATGAGATCTTTCACCTAGAAACACTAGAGGAACCTTCTGGAGGTTGATTCAATGTAACTCAGCTCAACGATTTGCAAGAATAGAAAGCATGAGAATAACAGAATTCAGTTCAAGATGTTCAGTGCAGCATTATCCGCATATGGCCCAGCTTCCAGAACTGGGAGGCTTTGCTTTTTCTGTCTCTTGCTCAAGAGCATTTCGAAAATCGAAACAAAGGCATTTGGATGACAAAAACATTATTATAGACCAACCGAAGGATAAGAGATTCAAGCTCAAGCGCATTATCTGAAACCAATACATTCTTTCTATTATGAGAAGAGTAAAAATGGACCACATGAAATTTAGTATGTGTGTTGGACCAGGTTGAGAACAGCAGCAAACAACATGCAGAGATTAAATAAAACAACAGATGAAACATCAGTGCAGCAATACAGTGTGATCACGTTACAAGGAAATCTCAACTAACTGTGGACTGCGCTGTAAGAAATGCTTGCGTGTGGCCTAGTGGCCCGGTGGATAAGTTGTCTGGAGCTGGGGATTGTGGGATTGAATCCTTCCTGTGGTGCTGGTTATCACAGAGCTATCCCAGCTGAAAGTAAAAACAGATGGTGTCTTTGGGAAAAAAGAATGCAAAAGCAGCTAGCTGTCCTTTAGTTGAATTGGCTCAAAGAATATGAATTGTTAATCCATTAATCCAGAAGTGTTTGGGACAAAGAATGGAAAAACTGGGGAAGAAAACAGGAAACTAACCAAAAACTAAAATTAACCAACGCTCTATTCAACCATTATTCCAAGCACTTGAGTAAATGTTCTAAACAGATTCCAGTTCATTACTTGATCCAGTAACAGATCTGCTTTATTAACACCATCTATAGTGTATGAAACAAACTAATAAGAAGAATAAGAAAACATGCTGATGTGGTACATGTTTTTATTGAGTGTCTCAGGGGAGTGATGAATAGATAGTATTCTTAGCTCTAGGTTTGAACATGAACATGACCCAGTTAAAAAACTAACTGAGGCATACAATATCAAGTCTAATGACCTTGAAACAATGCAACAATGAACAACATGGCAGAGTTATGACTTAGCAGCAGCAGTCTTACTCTTCAATGAGTGATATATAAAAACAGGGTATATTAGAAATGTACCAATTATTCAATAAATCCAATTATTTGGATGAGCAGCACTTAAAGAAGCTCCAGTGTGGCTTATTAGGTATGTGGTTACGTGGCCCAATGACCTAATGGATAAGGGGGTTATGGGTTTAAGTCCCATTTGGGTTGCTATTTTGTTACTCACAGAAGAAGAGATTTCTCTACTCTAGAGGATACTGCATTATAAGGATGAACTAAAGAAGGTAAATAAATCTTAAAGAGGTGCACCATGACATGCAAGACCTCTCATTAAATGTGTATAGAGACATTATGAAGCTTGGAAGTAGCAGAGATCATTATGAGGAGGTGTAATATCAAGTCTCATTACTTCGAAACAATGCAGAAATATGGTGGAGAACCTACAAAAAGAACTCTCACGACAAGCCATATGCAGTCCACAGAACCCTGAAGGAAAATAGCTTGTTTAGATCACATGATACACATTATGAAGCAGTTGAACCTCAAGTCTAAGGTCTTCAGATCATCATGGAACTACATCCTGGATATTCTTTATAATTAAAGCTTAGATGTCCCGGAGTTCGATTTCATCCCATTTACGTTTATTGTCCTTATTCATGTGCTGCACATGTGGTTAAATACATATACACTATAATCCCAAGATACAAGCACACTCTCTTAAGCATAACAATTTAACACGTGCTAAAATCCCATTATATGACATTACGCATCATTTCAGCAATTCAGCACTTACTGAAACAGCAGAAAGTGTGAAACGTAAAGAAGTGCCAGAGAAAACTGCTGTATGCACCAATAAATAAGCAGCATCTGCATAGAGGCAGCCCCGGTTAACATCTGGATCATTCACTTGATTTGAATGCACAAAGACCTACAAAACAGCAGTTGAGTAAAAGATAAAACAAAACATGCTGTTACATTTAATGTTGAAGAACGTCTTTAAAGCGAGTTATACTCGCCATCGCAGCTATAAACACTCGCTCACTCACCAGCCTCTGTTTTTATCACTCTGTTGAACTTAATAAGACAAAAAAAATGCAGCTTGTCTTGTTACCGAGAAACCGCTAAGAAGCGTACACTCCTCTGTCCTGAAGATGTCGGAAATCTTGAAGTTACAGTTTTGCCTCTGACTGTTACAAAGCGCTGACACTGGAGACTCCTTCCACACACAAATGTGACATAAACATCTCCTAACAAATATAAATGATAATATGTGTTTTTTAATCGGTTTATGCGGCGCTGTTACTATAGACAAGATGATATATTAGAAAATTTTTCAATATCTTCTGACCAATCAGAATCCAAGATTCAGCAGCGCTCGGGGATAAAAGCGGCTCACAATCAAACTCTGTTGAAAGTGCGATAACGACGATAGAGTAGAATCTCAAACAGATCTTTTTCTCACTGATTATGTCAGTGCGATGTCAGTGAGTGAGGACGCCTCGTATACGCTCGATTTCTCTGTCCTTGTTTCCTTTCCATGCATTCTTTTCTCGTGTCCTCAAAACACAAATAGGCATGGGAAGGAAAGTAAAGGAGGACGTGCAATGGAAGAAACGAGAAGAGAAACAGATCAGATCCGCTTTACTGACACCACTGAATAAAGTGTGCTGATTGGAGCTCTGGATTTTTTATTTTTTTATTTATTTATTTATTTTTTATCAGGCGTCTCAGTGGAGTGATACATAACCAGTATTTTAAGCTTTGGGTCTGAACGTGACCTCTGTATCCCAGTGGCCCAGAATGTATCAGAGAGATGAGAACATCTACTGGAATAGTTGGAAATATAACCACGAGGGAAAAGTTAATCCCTCAATACCTCCAGAGAAAGGGGTCGGAAGGTTCACTCACAAACACACCTGTGTATGATGGATTGTGTAGGTTGAAAGGTTTAAAGCTTTTCAAGACTTTTCTGTTCGCTTCTTTCTAGTAGTGAAGTGAAGTGACATGTGGCCAAGTATGGTGACCCCCCATCCAAGTGCACACACAGTAGTGAACACACACACACCCAGAGCAGTGGGCAGCCTTTTTGGGGGTTCAGTGGCTTGCTCAAGGGTCTCACCTCAGTCGTGGTATTGAGGGTGGACGAGAGCACTGGTCATTCACTCCCCCCACCTACAATCCCTGCCGGACCTGAAACTCGAACCCACAACCTTCGGGTTGTAAGTCTGACTCGCTGACTAGTAGGCCACACATTTCCCTTTAAACAGCAGTGTAATAACTTGATAACTGAAGGAAGTCTCTTACACTAAGGCATGACTAAGTGTTACACACTCTTATACACACATACTCGCCTGCATACCTTTTTGTACATCGGTGTAATTAAAAGCGATATGCACTAGAGGGCACGTCGGAGCCGAAACATCCCTGTCCGACTGGTTTCCATGGTGACCAGAAAAACGTTTATTAATTTCATGCCAACTGTTCTGAGACACATATTTGTCTCTGCACAGCAGCATGGAAATGTTAAACGCACAGACAAGCTCTGCTTCTTTCTCTTTAAAACATTGACGTCATGAGCTGCGTCTCAAATCGAGAAAGTATTTACTAATCTACAAGTTCCAGAAGATCGTGACGTAAAAAAACAAACAAACAGTAGTTTCAGTAGTAATTCTGGAAAAATGTTTAACTGATAGTAAAATGTTTAGAATAGTATATAAGTATGCAGTTTAAGACACAGCGCTTGTCTGTTCAGTCTGTTGCAGACATCTTGTCACATCATGCTACACTGCTCGCACTTCTGTTTTGTTTGAGAGGAAGAATGTGAGGAAGAAGATAGTAGAAGGAGATTTTGTAGGTTCTGCAGGCTTTTTCAGTTCCATGAGCCTCCGTGGCCTTGTGGGGTTGAATCCCACCTTAGCCTTTAGTATATTGTGTTTCCCCTTCGACAAACAACATGTAAGACCTGGTTACACATGACATGTGATGACAAAAAAATGAACTAAATTGGATTATTTATAAGTTATTTATAAGTGACAACATGTAATAAGGATGAGTGCATTGTGGAGAACGTGTCAGTTCACAGCTGAATCTGACAGAAGCTTCACATCACTTATGCAGCTAACTACCCTTGAGCTCAAAATGAAGAGAGATGGTTTCTCCTCTGAAGCTCACACACACATTGTGCTTCCACATTTCCCACTTCTGCAGTGGCAGACCCTTCCTGTGTCTTTGTGTTCAGCGACTGCAGGAACTGGAATCTAATTAGCGCCACTGTCTGAGAGAGAAAGAAGCCAGGCTTTACCACCGTCATCACTGTGATCTCTCTCTGGAGGCCCATTCAAGGGAACCCATGTTCTCCTGACCTGCAGAGCAGCAGATAAAGCTCCAGACCTGCCAGAACGTTGATACTAATGAGATCCTTCACGTAGAGACACTAGAGGAAACACACAATGGCTCCACAATCTCTAAGGTAATGCTTAACGTGCAAGACATGTCACGGTGTCTTTAGACTCTGTCTAAAGAAGTTTTGTCCATCTGTGATGTTGATTGCAACTCTGATCTGATCTGTTATTTGTTTTCACTGGGAGTCTCAGGAGAATTATGAATTCTTCCCAGTGGCCCAGAATGCATAAAGGAGAAGATCTGGAAAAGTTTAAAACATGATGGAGAAATAAAACGATCATCTCTCAATATGTTCATGGGGAGAGAGATGTGGATAGGCCACAAGCACACACTCAAACATTCTCATTTTCCACTGAAGGGGACTGATTGTGTAGTCTGAAATCTGATACTCCTGGCTTCTCCTGGCAATAATGTAGCTTCAAACTAGGACACAGAACTGGGAGCTTTTGTTGTAGTGTTTTGCTTTAAAAAGCATCACATACTCTGGGGACTTTACAGTAACCAGATAACTGAAAAATCCCCCCCATAACTAAGTGTTATAGATGATGTGGGGCACTACGCCAAGGCCATTGATCACGTACGTGTACAATGACGAGTAAAATATCGTTATATCAACTATTCTGGGTTACACACGTTACTTTAATTAAATGACTTTTCCCCTGAAAAAAGTAAAGTCAGGGATTACTCTTCATTTTTAAGTAATGTAATTACAGTTACTTATGATGTACTTGCATTACATACTGTATAGACCTTCAACAATTCTGTATAAAACAATACTGAATTTAAAATCTACGTTTATCATCTAAAATTTGTTTTCTAGTTTAAATTGACCTCTTTAAATCTGTTAGCTGTAGGCTAGTGCGTGTGCACGCGTGTCCGCTCCAGGTGGCCACGAAGTCGCTCAAGTTCCAGGATGTCAGCAGGAGCGAGTGGCTGTTCTGCTAAATGGAAATATTCCCATCTATTCTCGTCTGCTCTATCCTTCAATATACAATCACCAGCAACATGGAGGCACGTCTTGCCAAGCGGCACTCGGTTTGAGGAATCCACAGGAAGCCAATTTGTACAAAATATTGGCAGGTGGGGTTAATGGCTGGAACTTTTTCAAAAGAGAGAAAACAGATCACCTCCAAAAATGTAAAAGTCCTTCAGATCTGGCTTGTGATGCATTCAGCCGAGACACTTGATTCCCCAAGACCACATTTCAGTACGGGCAACTCCTGTCTTCCATTAATGAAAATACAATGTGGAGGACAAAGGCACATCATAAAGGCCAAATAAAGGACATTATGAAATAACAGCAAGTCCAGTCTTCATATTCACATGCAATGGCAAATACAGACTCCTGTTATGGAGCTATATATGGTCACATCTTTGGTTGTCACTGAATGAAATTGGCAAGATTTTCTAGACATCAGGTGAGTTAAACACGTGCCTTTGCCAGTATTTTCAGTACATGTGTGAATCATTCAGAATGGTTTAAATGGTTGAACAAGTTCTAATCATCTTAAAGGGCTTAAATGAATGGAGACACATCATTGCGATTATAGCACAGGTTATTTAACACAGCAGATTATAGTGTCTGGGGATTGTGGGTTCAAGTCCCACCTTGGTTGTAGTGTGATGAAACTTACTCTGGGTCACTATACAACTGAATGAAGTCTCTCACATCAAGTAAAGAAATAAATCTAAATCTGCAGCGTATGTACTTGTTATTTACACGGAAAGAGACAAAAAAGCACTAAGAAGCAGATCATATGATGTACTGTTTATAATGTGGTCCAGCTTTAGCAGCAATTTGTTTACATCAGATCACACCTACACACCAGCGTTTCCCTGCTCATGAGAGTTTCCCTGTGTTACTGAAGTCTGTTGAAGTTTATTGAAGTTTATTGAAGTCACGGGTGTGAATCGCTCACTGTGGTGTAGATGTGTGAACTAGAACGAATGGAGAAACATCATCAAGTTATTTTTTATTACTAAACGATTGAAAAGGTCTACAGATATCATATAAAAGGTTTTCCTAATGAGCTGAATGCGGTTGCTTGCTTAAAATATATCTTCTATAAAAATATATCTTGGGAGATAGATGTGGACAGGGAAACTGTACAAGCTCATTTTCCACTGACAGACTGATCGGAGCTTGACATCTAAAGCATTTTAACCATTTTCCTGTCAGACGCTTCTCATCACAGAAACATAGGTTGGAACTGGAGTAAGTGTGTTGTGTTTAAAAATAGTCTCACGATGGACAGACTCACACTCACACACACACACACTCACTCACTCACTAACTAACAGGCCCAGTGGCCTAATGGATAAGGCATCAGCCTCCGGAGCTGGGGATTGTGGGTTCAAGTCCCACCTGGGTCGCTCATCCCTGCTATAGTGGTTTCCGGAAAAGTGGTTTGAAGACCACCTTTAAGCAAAACACTACTCCAAAGACACCCACTGTCTTGTACAGCTTTCATTCTTATGTGTGGTGGCCTAACGGATAAAGCATCAACCTGCACATGTATTATAAAATCCAGGCTCATCATAACGGGACACGGTTCAGACGCCAAGCTAAGAAGAGTGGAGTCCACATTCTTGGGAGAAAAAAATAGCGGGTTCAAAGTGCCACTACTTACAACGTGCTCCACCTAAAGCATCAATGACAGACGGTTCCATACTCACATTATGTGTGAATGTGACTATCTTTACAGAACCACAGCTAGCTACTCCAAAGATACATGTATTTTGGGCTAAAAATGTGAGCTAAAAACAAGGAGAGAATGCACAGTGTCTCAACACGTTACACTTTAAATCTTTTCTTTTTCTTTTGGTCATTTGTTCATTTCCGCCATTTCCCACCCACTAGCTCACGCTCCGCATCACATTAAGGCTAGCACATGCTTTTGTTCTCACATGCACACAAGTTTGTTCTCTCAGATTCCCGGCCATGGCTACGCCACTGTCTGGATTCAAACGCACAATCTTCTGAAGATACAGTGAGCCCTTTTGAGTTGCATCATTTGCGAGCTAATGTATGATTTTTAATAGTGGATGTTTTCTGAAACAAAGAGACACAAATGAGTTTGTTCATTTTGACGATTTTTTTTTTTGCATCTATGCACACTGATGTAACCTGGTCATGCAATTAAGAGGTGTGATGAAGCAGTAAAATCACAAAAAAACTGGGATATAACAACACAGCAAGTACAAAATGTTCTGATTTGCTAGGAGCCTTATTATTAATTTATTTATTTGTGTATTTTTAAAAATCAGACCTCTCAGAGGAATGCAGAATAAGCAGTATATCAAACTCGGAAGGGTCTGAGTGCTACACTGAAACAGGGGGATGCTGGAAATGATTAAAACATGACGGAGAGGAGAAAGATGTGAGGATTAATTCTCAATACCTTCCGAGAGAGAAGAAAGAAGTCATGAAGATTAAAACGGACAGGCCATATGTGTACACACAAACACGCTCATTCCCGCCGTCACGTCCGACGACTCTGATTGTGCCGTCTGACACCTAAAGCATTTCAGGCATTTCCCTGTCAGACGCCTACTGCATCGTAAATGATACATCAGTCTAAAATAAAACTTTCCACATGCTCCATCTGCTCTCTTCACCTCTCTCTCTCTCTCTCTCTCTCTCTCTATTTCATCCTCCCTCTCTCTGTGACCTACTCCTCCGGCTTTATAGCTAATCTGATTCAAAGTGAGGATGACTGAATGTCCATACAAGGTCTCCTTTCGACGGAGGAGAGAAAATAATAAAGCATTCATCCGCATTCAGATGGAAAATCAACAGTTTCTCTCCGAAGACGTTCTTCCTCGACTCCATCGTTTACACTTCAGCGTATTTCTGACGGCTGTCTTAATACATCAACGTCAGATTCGATTCAGTTCAGTCTAATACAAAGTCTCGCTGCGTTGGAACGACTGCACGTATTCTGCATTTTAGGACATCATTTGTATCTTTAGCAAATGTCCTTCACTGAGAACTGCTCAAGTCTAATTATAGCCACCGTATCCAAGGGAAAAGACACAGTAGCAGTAATGATTTGAAATTATTTGTTATTGCAGATCATTTTACATTGTTCAAGGAAAGAAATCTTGAAAATGACTAATTACACAGAAAAAAATGATTGAAACATATCTAGGAATTGACACGAGAATATTCAGTATACAGACATAGACGCGGAAAAGGTTTTATTTATTAGCAATACGAATATCTTAGCAAGTGATATCTTGAATAAAGGAAAGGCCATTAAATATTTAATATTGAATATAGCAAAGATAAACTCATCCTCATTCATCCTATTTCTACACTCATAGACTCATTTTCAAACTTAAAATGCTTCCACTCTTTCAGCAGATCATTTTGCTTCTTTCTAGAAATCAATGCTTGAAATAAGCAAAATGATCTGCCAGTAGAACAAGACGAATTTTTAAGCTTGAAATCCGAAAAGAAAAAAGTAGAATTTGGCTCAATAATCTTGTATTTGTTTAAAAAACAATCCAATTAATCCAATTAAATAATGAAAAATCTTTGCCTACAGTTTGCTAAGATATTTTTTTTGCAGTGAATATAGATTTTTGTGGTAAAAGTCATCAAATGGATTAGGAAAAAGCTAATAAAGCGATGTGATAAAGGCTGATGAATATAATTGAGAATAATTTACCCCCCTCCCCTTGTCTTATTTAACAGTCTAAGGCAGAAACCCAGGGATATGAAAGGGAAAAAAAAGCTGCCACTCCTCTGTTTTAGTTAAGATGTACACACCTGTAAGATTACCAACAGGAAATGGAAGGAGGCGGGGCTTCCACAGGGTCACTTACAGTCAGTGACGGAAAATTTGCGAAGGTTGTCGGGACTGTCGGTCCGTGTGCAGCGCTTATCAAATTCTGACAACTTATTCAAATCAGAACGCAGAAGTCCTGACTGGGGAACTTCTGCCATCTCTCTACAACAGATCTCACCAGAAAACGTCGCTTTTCTGTGTGTGATCGCTGTACAGGAACAATACGTTGTGCGTAGATGCTAAATAACTAGCTGGTAAAATATAATCTATAGAAATGAAACTTTAGATTCAACAAAGAACCAGCATGTTGTTGTTGTTGTTGTTACATACATGTACATGTACTTTGAACAATGACAATAAAGTTGAATCTAATCTAATCTAATCTAATTATTATTGTTATTATTATTATTATTATTATTATTATTTGGAGAGCAAAGGGCTTGAAACCGAGCCGAACCTCAGCTTCCTCCTCAGTAGAGTTGTGCGCAGCTGGCCGCGCTCCCACGCGCCGCTGGAGCGAATGTTTTTCCATTAAGAGTTCAATCAGTCAGCTAGACGAGTTTATAATTAGAGAGGAACATGACGCTTCTCCTGGTCCTCTGACCTCCCCAGTGTGTGTGTGTGTGTGTGTGTGAGTTATGGCTTTACATTATATCACCAACAGGCAAATATTATAATACACTTACCATAAATATTCATACAGCCTCTTGATAGAATCATTAGCTTTTCATTATCTACTGAATGAAGTGCTAATAGAATGGAATAATACATACTTTATCTATATTAAATACAAATTAATAGTTTAAATGAACTAATAACCATTATGGTAACTCTTCATATATAAAGATTCTGCCATCTTTATAAAGCACTGGCTAACATGGAAGTGAGGAACGGATCACTGTGTGTGGTGCTGTTATGGTACAATAATCAACTAGGTGGTGGTGTGATGAAGCGGAGTTACTGTTACCACACCCAAGTTGATTATTTTCCTGTAACCGTACATCCTGATGTGCTTTATTCCTCTTACACCACGGCAATCTGCCAAAAATTACAATATTCTGCCAATTAAAGAATAACACTTTTATAAATAATTTTTATCTGCTTATAGTTACAGTTAATGTTTCAACGAAACAAGTTAGTTCCTGTTCGCGCTTATGTTATAGCAGCTATAAACAGTCATTTTCTCACCAGCTTCTCTTTTCTCTCTGTAAAATTTAATAAAACAAACAAACAAACAAAAAAAACTCACAGCTTGTAAACCTTAAAGTCCCAGCTTTACCTCTGACTCTTACAAAGCACTGACACTGGAGACTCCTTCCATAAATGTTAAATAAACATCTCCTTACAGAAAATGATTACACACGTTTTTAATCCGTTTCGCTGTGCACGTCCCCGTGAACGAGCTGTTACTATAGAAACGATAACGAATTAGAACGAGCGCATTAATATAAACCTGTGATTTGGCCAATCAGAATGGAGGGTTCAGCAGCGCTGTGGGGTAAAAGACGATTATTAACACTGTGTTTTATAAGGCAGCAGCAGGCCAAACTGAAACATGAAGCAAATGAAAATGAATTCATTACAAATAATATATTCCTGAATAATAAGGATGAAGTGTGTTAAGATGTTGGAGCATAGTGTGTGTTCCATTTGATCTGAAATCCTGCTTTTGGGAGATGTGATTAAAGCATGCTATTGTTCAGAGGCTTATGGGAAATGGGGTTAGTTCGGACTGCCAGTGAGAACAAAACACAAAAGAAAGCCCTGGTTTATTGTCCCTGCAGTCGACGACGCATCACCACCTCACATCCTGAAGTCTAACTCGCTCAGACTCTCCGTGGCGTCCTAAACCGAGCACTCCATTTACGAGGAGGTCTTTATCATCAACGCTCCACTGCATCACATAACACCCAGGAGCGAAGAACACCGAGAGATGGAGCGAGAGTCAGAAGACGTGGTGGAGATATGAGTGAGAACACAGAGGGGCAGAGAGAGAGGGATTAGCTATGACAAGTATGAGGGAAGTGAGAGTCGCACACTACATTAAGCTCCATGCACAATTTCACACAAGCACACATGCTCACGTTTCACCTTTTCATTCCAAGTGCATGAACACTAAAATGGCCATTTAATGTTTTCTTTTTTTCAGCTTCAGTTCGTCACGATTCTGCGTCACAATTCATTCGATTCAGAGTCGCAATTCATTTGACTCAGTGTCATAATTCATTTGATTCAGTGTCACATCAATTTGACTCAGTGTCACATCTATTCGATTCAGTGTCACATCCATTTGATTCAGCATCACAATTCATTTGATTCAGAGTCACAAATCATTTGACTCAGCATCACAAGTCATTTGATTCAGAGTCACAATTCATTTGATTCAGTGTCAATCTATAATTGACATCCACCAATCTGATATTTCAACGTTCAGGCAGTTTTTTTGCATTTCTATTGTATTTAGCATTTCAGCCTGTAATATAACAATCAGACAGACAGACAGACAGACAGATGGATAGATAGATATTTCTAGAAACTAGAAAACCAAAGGAACTACAATAACACAGCTCATGCTGAGTCTAATGGCTAACTGTTCCCGGTAGGATTTCCCAGCTCTACAGGAGCGCAGCATTAGACACACAAGGACCTGCGTGAAATAAAGAGTTTAGTTTACGGTAAGTTTAAAGATTAGTTTAAAGGTTGATATGAAACCAGTCTGATTTATTTTATACTAAATCAGTAGATACTAATGAGGTCTAGTGATTATGTAGTATCAAATAAATAGATGTGCCTACACCAATATTAAGAGAGAGATATTTGCTAGTAGCGGTTCAGATGCTTATTTCAGTCTTTTCTCTCTCGCTTTTATTACCTCTTCTGTCTCACAAGAGTCTCCCAGGCGTACATCATGTGGCGACTGTTTTTTTCCCCCACTGTTTGTCCCTGTAGCCTCTCCTGTTTCTTCCTCTCACACTGTGTTGTGTCTTGTGTGTGTGTGTGTGTGTGTGTGTGTGTGTGTGTGTGTGTGTGTGTGTGAGTGTGTGTGTTGTGTAGTGGGCAGGAAAATCTGTCGCTTTCTCGGCCACGCCCGCACAGAGCAAGACTCTAAATGTCAGCTTCACTTCATCAGGTTATCAGTCTGAGCTTTACTGATAGTCTACTGGTCTTGACACAACACACACACACACACACACACACACACACACACACACACACACACACACACACAGAAATAGGCAATCAGTGCACACTTCTAAAGGTGAAATCACACACATTTTTTCCTCTCTTCTCTCTCGGTCTCACACACACACACACACACACACACACACACACACACACACACACACACACACACACACACACGTTTCTTTTATGGGGAACAAACAAAGGTCCCCACAAGGCCATAATTCTTATGCATGTCCTCACAAGGGAATGAAAACACTTAAACATACGGTACATTCAACATTTCAATAATCACTTTCCAAAAAAAAATAGACAGTTTCTTCTTTCTTCTTTCCTCTCTCACACACTCACTCACACTTTTCTTTATGGGGAGCACAAGGTCATAATTATTAGCCAATCCATATGATCCTCACAAAGGGATAAAAACAACTTATACACTCGATATTTTAGTAATTACTTTCCACATAGATATGTTCCCTGTATATTATTTCCTCTATCACACACACACACACACACACACACACACACAAAATCCATTTTATGAGGACTATTCAAAGGTCTCCAAAAGGTCATAATTAATCATAATTAATATCTATTTATTAAGACTTAAAACACTTAAAACACGTCACACACACACACACACACTTTGCTTTATGGGGTCCAATCAGAGGTCCCCACAAAGTCACCGAGTGTGGTCCTCACAAGGTATAAAACAACAACCAGAGTCCACATAGACATGTTCTTTATTTTTCTCTCCTAACTCTTCTTTTCTCTGCACATACTCACACAGACACACAGGCACACATACACACACACACACACACACTCCCTGACAGGCCTGCATATCCTCAGGTCTGGAGATTAACGTTAAACTCTTATCTCTCACATACCACAGTGAGAACCTTCCAACCTGCTAAATCCTCCACTCAGTGCCAAGCAGCCGTGCAGAGCCACGCCCGCCTCCGCAGGTCTGAGTGTACTACTGAGGGCTTTACAGGGAAAAAAACACTCGTTTGTTTATATCTAGCACAGGAGATTTATACAGCGAGGTTGTATGTAGCTATGGCATGACATAAGGAGGCTGTAAATCAGAGCGTCAGGAATTTTGTAGAAGCCGCTGATGCAAGTGCAGATTTTATTGTATAAAGTGCAACACTAACAACCAAAACTGTAAAAAACAAGAATAAAAAATAAACGTAAAAACTGGGTACAAAGCAAAACCAGGCAGACTAAGAGCGAGGCTGTGGAACGCATACACAACAACACATACACACGACATGACAAAATCTTGACAATAAAACGCACAGAAACCAAAACGTAAATAGAGGTGCTTATAGGAATAACACAGAGCAAGTGTGAGTGACCAGTGGGACATGTGACATGGTCATGTGACATGCTGGGGCTGATGGGTAATGTAGTTCAGTGCCCCTTTGTCGCTATCATGACACAACACAACTGGATGTCGAAAAGTCTCCGTACATTAATACTCGTGACTGATGTCATATTTGATATAAATTTGTTGACAGGCACATGTACATATGCATAATATCTTCTTTACTATAAAAGCATCTGCACTTTCTTCTCTCACTTTGCTACGTTTATTTTCTTTTGCTTTTCTTTTCTTCATTTTTTTCCTCTCTCCTTCCCCCAGGACTGGCTCTAATAAACGTTTCCTAGACAAGAAGATGTCTATTTATGTTTATGCTTAAAAATTACAGAACTACAATGTCTTTGGAAGTCACGCCTTCAAGGTGTATTTAAAAATGAGATGTTGAAAATGACTTTTATATCTTGGATCCTGGGAAGTGGATCTTCATTCTTAGTAAAAAAAAAAAAAAAAGGCACTAAACTGTAACTGCGTCACGTCAACACCGGAATCAGCATCCATCTCCAACTCCCAGACGACAGTGCGGCCTACGAACATGGCCGCCGAGGACTACAACACCCATCCACCACAGACTCTCATGTTCACGTTCACCTGATTACTGATCACACACACCTGGACTCAATCACACACACACACACACACACAGTATATACTTACTCTCACTCCACTCACTCAGTACAAAATATACGCTCGGTGTTTCTGTACCAGTCTAACCTGTTTATAGATTGTTCTTCTAGTTCTCACGTTGTTTGCTCATCTCCTGACCCTTGCCTGAATCTCAGCATTGCTTCGGATGACATCTCTGTTTTGTCTGCCTTTCTAAAGAAACCATTCAATACCTGCACTTGCGTCTGTACCTGCATCGTGATAAGCTGCCGTTATCACTGGGGTGTCTTTATCTTTAGTACCATTATCATGCATCTGTCCCCGATCTTTAAGAATAGGGGTGACGTGTAGAGTTGCAGCAACTATAGGGGGATAAAGTTCATGAGCCATACAAGAAGCTATGGGAAAGAATAGTGGAAGCTAGGTTAAGGAAGGTAGTGGAGATTTGTGAGCAGCAGTATGGCTTCATGCCCAGAAAGAGCACAACA
>CM074974.1:30402227-30414547 GCA_037576825.1 Pangasius krempfi | reverse complement strand
TAGGAACGAGTACATCAGAGGGACAGCTCATGTTGGACGTTTGGGGGACAAAGTCAGGGAGGCCAGATTAAGATGGTCACACAAAGCACAGTGTGAACAGTGTAGTTATTCACACCTGACCTTGACTTTATCTGGGCATGCTCACAGCGTGAGACAGATGGGCACCAAAGTACACTGAAACACCGAGCAAGAAAAGCAAAGCAGCAAAAAAGGTTAATGCGTCTTAGGCACATATTCACATACAGCATGCATACGTTTTAACAGCGATACAAACCTCTCGACAGTTTCGCACTGAGAACTGAGACTTGTTTCAGCTTTAGGTATTATATTCATTATATTGATACTTTCTACGCAGCCCATATTTACAATTCGTCACAACTGTCCTAATAATACGTTTTAATATGATAATGATTTCCTGTAACCATTTTTAGAAACTCTATTAAATAAAAAATAAAACATGTTGTTATAAGAAAACAGTCCACAACAGTTTGGTGTGATGGAGCCTGATGTGAGTTACTGTTACCATCCAGAAGCTGATTATTTTCCTATAACAGCACATCCCCAAGTGTTTTATTCCTTTTACACCACAGCAACTTGCAAACAAAGTTAGTTCCTGTTCTCACTTACTTTAGAGCAGCTATAAACAGCCATTTCCTCTCCAGCAGCCCAGATTTATAACCCTATATACTATACTAACCCTAACCCTAACCCTAACCCTCTCTCTCTCTTGAAGTTAAAAAAAAAAAAGAAAACCTGACGCAGCTTGTCATGTTACCAAGAAACCGCAAAGGACAAAGTCCTCTGACTTGATGTTTATTCCCAGAGTGGAAAGCTTACCACGTGTTATTATTAGCCTTCGATAATGTGGCGCCCAGAGTATGAGCTGTTACTATAGAAACCATAACGTGTTCCAACGAGCACATTCATATAAACCTATCATTTATGTTGCAGCCACAACTACAGTCAGAGCTGCTGTTAAAGAAAATGAATCAACACCTTCAGCTTTGAGAATTCCACAGCGCCATGGTGTAAAAACATGATTATATGTTGTTATTATTATTTACAGCGCATTGTTAGAACTTTATGAGGCATTATTATATAGGGTTTATAAACTGCTTACAAGGAATGGTTACTGATTTACAACGAATCATCAGCACACTCGTAATGATGTAACGACTTACTAATAGCTATGTGAGGTTACATTCTTCACAGAAGTTAAATGATATAGGAGTCATTGCTGGCTGAAGAAATAAAAACAGTCCTTGGTCTTTCTCTCAGGTTAGCAGACGTGACTGTAGGTCAGGTGTGAATGTTCCAGAGCTGACACAGAGAGTAAATAATAATTATGCCTCACTGTAAATTAACATGCTCTTGCATGACATACACGTGTGAGAAGCTTTGAACAACACTCTGCTCAGCTGGACTGCTACTTTATTTATTAAAGGTCATACTTTTTATCCATTTATTGCTACATTTAATGGTGTGGAATGTCCGTGAGACGAGCTAGTCCCTGTTATCCTGTTAACTCTTGGAGTTAATGGAAAGTTATGGAAAGAAAAGCCTTAGCATTTCTTCTGCATGTTTCCACAATCATTGCCTTCAGCTTCCAGTAAAGCATTATCATTGTCTGTCAAAGGGTTGCAAATTAATTTCACACGAAATTAACTTCACCCACACACACAAAAAAAAAAGAGTGACAGGAATCTGCTAAAGATGTGCTGCTATCACACCTTCTGACAAACAGCATCTGCACCCAGATATTTTTAGTGAAAGTAGTAAAGTAGTAACAGTCACAGTTTTGGGTGAAAACGCTACAAAAATCATTAAAGGCTTTATCTGATCACATTATTATATTAATTTACCTAGCAAGTACTAGACGGTACTGCCATATATGTGCATATACCTGATATTGCAAAATGATACTGATATTTCACATTTACATGTCATGGTAGCACCAAAGAGGCGCAGAACTACACTACCCATCAGCCCCAGCGCATCACATGTCACTACTCACTCACACCTGCTTCCTGTTTCAGCTTTAGCACTATTTAAGTTCCAGTTTTTCAGTCTCTCATCGTCAAGCTTTTATTTATTTATTTATTTGTAATTGTCGTTTGTTGTCGCGTACGCCACAGTATCGCTTCTAGTCTGTATGTTCTTGCTTCGGATCCACAGATCATGTTTATGGTGCTCGTTTTCACGTCTTTGATTGTTTTTCTTTGCACTTTTCTTAACAAACTGTCTGCACTTGCATCCAATCATGACATTACAAGAGCTGCAAATCAGTGTCAACCCAGCTGCTTATTTAACCTCCGGGCTAACATCACATTAGCTCATTTTGTAACATACTGTACTGTTACAATTGTTTTAGCTACTTGTTACAACTCTACTACAAGCTGCTCCTTACTATACTTATAACTATGCTCTTAATACTCGGTGCTCATATGCTTTCACACTATGCTTCTACTACTACATACTTCTTATTATATAATGCAATTGTTAGTATACTGCTCCTAGTCACGTTACTTCTACAAGCTCCTGTGCTTATTACGATACTACTAGCTATGTGTTAATATACGACTAACTATTTCTTACTATACTACCAACTACTATTTACTCTACTATATTACTACTAGCTGCTTGTTAGCATACTATTTTCATTACACTCCAATTATTTCATCATACTACTACAACTACTGTGTGTATGTGTCACATTATTATACTATAAGATATGTGTTAATGTATCAGTACTATAAGCTAGTACATGATCACTAGCTGCATGTTACTATACTGAATGGTACACGTGGACATTTTGTTACTATACTATACTAAAAAGTTGTATGTTACTATACTATTTGTTTCTACAGTACTACTAGCTACTTCATACTATACTACTACTACACACATTCTACATGTTTCTAACGTACAAACGCTATCTCTGTCTAACAATACTACACTTGCTGCTACACTAGTATTTGCTTCTTGGTACTACACAAATTGAATTCGCTACTTGTTACTGTTCTATTATAATTATTGCTGTACTAAGATAGTCACATATTACTATGCTTATCACTTCAGTACTACTACTAGGTACTTGTTACTTTGCCTTTTAAACTGCTTATGTCAATATGCTACGATTCTTACTATAGATGATCTGATTCTCTGTCAGAATTACTGATTTTTGAAGTTGTATAGTATTTGCGAGTTAGTAAAACAATTGTAACACTCTAATTGTCCTTTTAAAACAGCGTCACAACACAAGACATATAAAAAAAACAATACCTCAGAAGTTACACAGAGCAAAGTACTGGGTCTTTCTGTAAGGTCAAAAGATATATATATATATATATATATATATATATATATATATAGACAATGCTCTTTTTTAATGATGAAAACATGCATAAATACACTTTTCCGCAAACTAAATCATTTCAGTTTGCAGTGTTTGGATGCAGTGAATTGGGAAACAGTGCACACACACGCACACACACACACACACACACGCACACACACACACACACACACACATATCCATATGGTATCACCTGCAGGGAGCCAATAAGCCCTTAAACCTAAATTTAGAGAGGAAGGTGCAAACACACACTGAGTCTCAGTGGCAGCACACACCGCAAACACTGCTGCGTCATCCGTTAGCACAGAGGAGGTGTGAGCGCACTGATAATAAGCTCCTCTAGTGTGTGTGTGTGTGTGTGTGTGTGTGTGTGTGTGTGTGAGAGAGAGAGTTATAAAAAAAACACTACATATTCACCTGCAAAAGCTACACTTAACAACACCTTGGCCTGAAACGAGCTCCTTCACACACTGCTACATCAACAGACTAAGAGGAGCCGCTGAGCAGAGAGAAATCCCTCAGAGGGGATGAAACACACTGATCTGAGTGAGGAGGACGAATCTGAGGAGAGGAAGAGGAGCGAGAGAACTGAGATGGATCGAGCTGTGGAGGGAGAAGAACAGGAGAGCACATCTCCCTCCATCTCTGACCTCTTGTCTTTCTTCTGTTAACTCAAACAAGAGTTAGGGAAAGACTGGAGGCTTTTCCAGCTCAAACGTCAAGCAGGTTACAAATAAGACAGAACCCAGTCCAAGCGTACAGTTCTTAAACTTGAGATTAAAAATCTACAAACGCTTCAAATGAGGAGACAGGCAAATGTCACGAACCAGGAAACGGTACTACAAGCCTGGGAAAAACAAAGGGTTTCAACTAATGCATATTAAACTCATGCATCAAGGGAATCAAGTAACAGCTAAGAACAATTAAGAAAATAAAGACTAATAAATAAAAATACTTGACAGGAAGCAGGAAGGACAACCAAAAGCATGGCATATGACTCTGTTGCCATGGGAACAGTAATGTGAAGCAAAGCTAATGATCCATTCTTTCAGCATAAAGCAGACTTGTGTTTTTACCAAACAACCAAAAAAGAAGTGCAGAGTAGTTATAGGAAGGAAAAGGAAGAATGAAAAGGTTCACAACTACACAAATGCTTTGAATTTATTCTAATTGTTACTGCACTACTACTTGTTACTATCTTACTTGTTACTATACCATTAATTGCCATTAATTACTATTTACTACTTCTTACTTCTTACTACTATAATATATATATATATATATATATATATATATATATATATATATATATATATATATATATATATATAAGAAAACAGGAAGAATAACCCAAACAAAAGCATATGGCTCTGTTGCCATGGAAACAGTGATGCGATGTGAAGTGAACAATCTAGGCATATACTCATATACTGCCACTAGTTACTCGTTACTATACTTCTACTAGCTACTATACTGCTACGTTACCTGTTACTATATTATCTACTACTACTGTAAAACTACTCGCCGCTTGTTATTATACTATTTTCACTACATTTCTACTACCTGCTTGATACTATACCAAATTATTGTAGTACTACTAGCTACTTGCTGCTATGCTGTATGTATTTCACACTATATTATACCAAAAAAATTGAATCACAATTTACACACTTTCGACTGTCATGCTTCATGTAGGAACCAGTACAATCACAGGTTGAGGATTTCCAAAGAAACTTCTCATTATTGGAATGGTTTAAGCCGGATAATCCAACTAAGGGAACAGGACTAAAACACAAACTCGAACTTGTGGCTATTTGTATATAATGGCACTCTGTTGTTGTTGTTTTTCTTCTTCTTCTTCTTTCGGCTGCTCCCATTAGGGGTTGCCACAGCAGATCATTGGTCCACATATTTTATTTGGCACGGATGCCCTTCCAGGCTTGGGACCAGCACTGCGAGTGCTGTGCAACCCCATGAGTCATGCGCAGCCCCAGTGGCTTGGAGTTGACCAGAAAAAAGCAACAAATAGAGTTAGTACAGTAACATGTAGCTACTAGTCAACTGTAGTAAGTAGTAGTAGTAAGCTGAAAAGCTCTCATTTAGAATTTATAGCTATAATGTGTATTTATGTTTTTATATATATATATATATATATATATATATATATATATATATGTATGTATCTAATATGTATCTTGTTCTAAGTTTAGAAGTTGGATTGTTGATTTGTGATGCATAAATGACAATGGTATAGTTTTGTTCGTTTTTTTACAGAAGAGTAGCTCCACAGAAATAGCCTCTATTTTGTTATCACGTGTGTATGCTCTGCTGTCATGTCAACTCCTCTAACTCCTCTTCACTTCACCAAGCATTCCTGCTCTCGGGGTTCACAATGCGAGCAGTAAAGAGGCAAGAGATTTGTCTATTTATGGAGAAAGAATCTCCAAAGTGAGTGAGAGAGACAGCAAAACCGAGCGCATGCAAGTGTGTGGGCACGTTTACAAGACAAAACTGAATTATCTTTCTGTTGTTTGCCTGAGTCCAGAAGCTCATAAGGCCTACATCATCTGTGAAAATTAAACCCTGAGACGCAAAATTACTGCTCACGGTTGGCCTGAAGGAGGCTGTGGTCTAAAAAGTAAGCTGTTCTGCATTTGCAAAGCCTACAGAAGCATCAGTCACCAGTAGGTGGGTGCCAAAATTAAAAATCACATCTCGTAATGTTTACAGTTTACAATATCAGTGCAATATTGTACTAAAATGTTACTAAAATTATTAATGTTACCACACGAGGGATTATTTCTTTGTTTATTTATCCTAACTTTGATTGAATTGAATTGAAGTTTTAAATACATTTCCTAAATTATTTGAATATTCATTTTATACTGTACATTTTTATAGGTTATTGTTGTGTTGCAATGAAACTACTAGAAAATGGAAATGAAAATGGAAACGTTTTAATGAAAAGCATCGAGAGAGCTCTAGCTGAGCCTGCAGGGCGAAGGGTCTTCATTATTAAATCTTCATTATTAAACACCTGTAAGTAGCCGTGGTGTAAATGAGATGCTTCCCAATATCATAAAATAACAAGAATGGCCTCTGCTTTGCTGATTTTTTCCTGATATGAGGTCAGGACACTGGGTTGGCTGTTACATAACTGACTACAACGTACGCAGCAATTGAAAAAGTCCCATTAGAAGGCTGGGTGTATTTATTACATCTGAATGCAATATCAGAGTCAGACATGAATCAAGAACCTGAGCTTTATGATTTCTGGCCTCGTGGCCTTTTTAATAAGAGCTCCGTGCGCTGGGAGCACTGGACATTTTACAAGCATTTATGGACCTGAGGATAAAGGTCTACCTCATAACTCCGGCATTTCACAGAGTTATGAAGCCAGTCTGATCTAATCTAATAACACAGCAGGAGCGAAACAAACTGACCAGACAGCATGCATCCAACAAACCCACAGCAAGCGATGTCTGTGCCTGACTGGATAACAGACTCACTGACTGACCATCGGATTTAATCAGATCAATCTAAATACGCTCAGTGCCATCGATTCCTCCACCTCCTCGATATGACATCATTCAAAAGGGCTGCAAAAACAAACGACAGGAGGGTGTTAAATCTCGTTTATGGGCCATTCAGTACTACATGGGAGCAGCTAATCGAACACTGTGGACCTGTTACAAATCCATTAGGTGGATAATTACTTTCACAGGCACGCCATGTCTTAGACACGCTGCTATTGGTCGGCCATCGACAGATAGCGGATTAACCATGCCGTCGTAAAATCTCACCCTGAAGTCTGGTAAATATTAAAATGCAGGCTGTTTTTCCACTGCACATTTGGCAAAATCAAACATGTAACCATTGATGTATTTACTGTAACTTTGCAATTTCTACTCATATTGAAGTCAATAGTAGTCTCTAGAGATTTCCAATTTGAATACATGGTAAAATTTACACAGTTTAAAGTCCTGGCTGGATACATTTCACTAGCAGGTTAATGCTATTGTGCTAACGTGGAAGGCATCAGATAGTCATGGCCAGGATGGCAAATATTTAACTGCAATTACATTCATTTGCTACCTGTATAATTAAGGAGTGTGTGTTGCTGTTATACAAACTCTGTACATCTAATAATTCTAATAAAACTAGTTATACTGAGTGACAAGGTGGTAAGATGAAGCGGGGTTACAGTTACCAAGTTGACAAGTTTTTTACTCCTCTTACACCGCAGCAATTTGCCAATGATTACAACTATTTATTTATTCATGACCAATATGGTGAAGTTTTCTCTAAGAAGACATTTATGTAGCATTTATGGAAGGAGTCTCCAGTGTTAGCGCTTTGACACGGTCAGAGATAAAGCTGTAACTTTAAGCTTTCGGACACCTTCAGGACAGAGGAGTTTACGCCTCTCTGCGGATTCTTTCTCGCTCAAATGACAAGCTGTGTTTTTTTTTGTCTTATTAACTTAAAGACCAAGAATAAAGAGGCTGGTGAGGGAACGACCGTTTATAGCTGCTCTAAGGTAAGAGAGAACAGGAACTAACTTGTTTCACTGATGTTCCACAACATTAAATGTAAATGTAAAACTGTAATTGTTGTCAGATTGCTGTGGTATAAGAGGAATAGAATCGAATAAACGGGCAGTTTAGTGTACGAGGGCAGTTATTTACAGATTATGAGAAGATAAAAGCAGTAAATCTGCCTTCATTTAGCAGGAAAGTTGCTCTATTGAGGTTATGTTCCTTCAGAGAAAATAAGCGAAAGTCAGCCCTCAGTGTGAGCAGACAGAAATCACGGGCATGTCATTCACGCTTGGCCTGTTCTTCTTGGGCTTGGTGGCGGCGTGCGAGGCTGTAAGGCTATAAGACTGAGGAAATGCGACCTATTTTAAATGCACATCTCTCTCTCTCTCTCTGTCTTTTAGATGAATGCCTTCAGACATGACTGCCTTGTTTTTCTAGTTGAAAGGCGGCTGTGTGTTTGGATGACATAAACTCATGTTAGCATGACATCACCTTTAAATTTGGCCACTTTAGGCCACTCCGTGCCATCATGGAGAGGACAGGATGGCTTAGGATGAGGAAGTGAAATGAGTTTAAAAGAAAATATTGATAAGTGTGCCATCTTTAGAACAGTTTAAAGCTTAATTTGAACCTATTTTTCTGACTCGGGATTGAATGGCTTGGATTATTGTATGCCATGTAGAAGCCCACGTTATTTCTCAGGAGGACCCAAAATTACCCAAAGTTTGACATGAGTTATGGATTAAAGCTTTTGTTTTTTAAATTTGATACAAACACATGCTGTCATCTGGCCCAGATTTAGCTTTCTGATTGTTAGGGATTAAGGACGGTTTGCTGTGTAACCCTGTTGTTGAGAAATATTCTAGCCTCTTAGTAAATTAATGTTTGGTTGTTATTATTATTATTATTATTATTTATGCATTCACTGTTAGAAAAAGTGGGTTCTTCAAGGGTTCATAGGATAATTAAGGGTTCTTAACTTCCAATAAACTGCTCTTGGAGCCCTTTGTGATTGGGAAACACTCTGCTGTAAGGTCCTTTAAGGGTTACCCCAAGAGGTACTGTAACCGACTGCACAGTCTGTGAGAAGTAGGATCCAAGAAGGCATATAGAATTTGTTCTAACAAGACATTTTTTGTTTTCAACATTATTTTCACATTTCACAGGAGTTCTGTGTCATGAGAACATTGTATGTTATCCTGTATTCACAATGTCACACAACAAACCAGCCAGAATTCATTCATTCGTTTTCACTGAGAGCTGCTAACTTACCCAGACAGGAGGCTGAGCACATGAGGGTGAAGCAAAGTGGCGGCGCCAAGAGACGCGAAAAAAATGAAGCAACATCCATTAGAGTTGAGGGATGTTAGGAGAATACCATATATTTGTTCCTAGCCACAGCTCCTGGGAACTTCTGTTACAACCATAGCACTGTGCTGGTCTTTTCACCACAAAAACTGTACCCAACAGTGATTCAGAAGATCAACACTGAGTTTCCAGCTCATTCTGTCACTAGAAGATGGAATTTTCATTTATTAGGATGACATCTGAATTGTCAAATGGGTGGTTGTGCATATATTCTGTAGCGCACTGCATAGCTAACATTAATCAGGGGGATGATCTCTTAAAATAAGTCAAATTTCCCCAAACCTTTTGCCACGTTCATGTGAATTTCCCTGGTATAAATCTACACATTTAAAGGTTTTCCTTCCTCTAGTGTTACACCGTTAATAACTAGCAGAATATAGCTAGTACACTAGTAAAAATTAAACAGAGAATAATATTACAGTGAACACCCATGATGATGAGTAAAAGCAGTGCCCTTACTTAACAGGGCAGAATTATGAGGCCATCAGTGTTTCTGGTCAAATCCCTGGCCTCCATGACATAATATGACATCATCATAATCTCGGGTGGTTGAGTCAGCAGCTCACTGTTTTGTTGGGAAACCTCTCATCACAGTGACATGAGCTGCAACACACTACACACTACAGAGGCAAAAGGCTAGCTGTGTGTTAGGGCTAGCACAGTGTGAGGGGAGAGCTAGCATATTAGCACATTAGGTTAAAAGTCACCATTAACAGTAAGTGATGGAATACCAATAGCAGCACTTAACGATTGTTGTAAATAATTTAATGTATTACAACTGAGTGTTTTATTAATGGGACAGTCTGAGAATGAGGCTGAGCGACTGTAAGGGGGGATCAGGATGGCACTCGGCTGTTTAAACTGTGCCAACTCTTGAGGTCAGGCCCTGGCCTCCGTTATGACTTCATTTTTATCTTAGGTGTTTAAGCTAGCAGGCTACTAAAACCTGCCCAAATCAGATTAGCCCCCACATACCTCTATTCAATCACTATTAGTCAATCATTCTTAGTGTAATATGTTTTATATGTATATGTATTGTGCTATATGTTGCTGCTGGTTTCTGGAGACCCAATATTTCACCCCACTTGTGTGAGACAACAATGAAAATTGAGCCGACTCGAGTTCAGCGCTAGATTCCCAGCACAGCACAGCCCTGACCCTGACCCTAAACCTTGACCCCTTTCAAAAGGTCAAATGCCAAGACCACAAACACTAAAATCAATCCAGTGGGATTTGACTAGCAGGATTGTATCATCAGGAAGCATATGCCTGCTACTGATGCTCAGTGTGACAGTGACTCACCACTAACGAGCCGTGAGTATGGTGTAGGAGAACGGCGTGCTGCAGGGAGTGCGTGCTCATGTACGGCAGAAAGAGCCAGACAGTGAGAGAGGGGAAAATAAAAAGCAGGAGAAAGAACATTTGTACTGCATACACAATAACTTTTTGCACCAGAAAAAGGGAAAAAAATGGAGTTGTACTTTGTCCATCAGCCACTGACAGGTTGTGTAGTTTTTGGTTCCGGCTCAAAATCAGCACCAACAGAAACTACTGGAATGCCAGGTTCTGGTACCAGGAACCAGACAACATTTGACACCATACAAACACAACAAATCTCATTTTTGTTTTTTTTTTAGTTTTTTTGTTTAGTCCACCATTCAAAACAAAGCTATATCAGTAAAAACCATGAAGATCTACATGGATTAGAGTCTGCTAACTGGCATGAATATAGATGTACAGGCCTTATTTTGTCTACTTTTGGTTGCCTTAATCCAGCCTCTAAATATTAACCATGACATGGTCCATATTAGAGTGGTGCAGTGGTACAGCATATAGTGTTGCCACCTCACATCTCGAGGGTTACCGTTTCATGCTGTTTCACATGTTCTCCTTGTCCACATGTCCCTGTGAGTATCTTCTGGGTTCTGTGGTTTCCTCCCATCTTAAATCATGTCAGGAGACAGACTGGATACACTAAAATCATCACAGCTATGAATTTAATCACTAATACTCTGTTGCTTTTATACAATATTAATAATATAGCAATATCATCTTTAATTAATAAGAATTAAATATCAGTTGAAAGAAGTTTATCTTCTATATAATACATGAAAAATCATAACGCATGTTCCTAAATATGCAGAGAAAAAGCACACAGCGAGCGTGAATGAGGTTTGGTGGCTTTGTGAATGGAACTTGATTGCTTCCATCTCCATGGGTCTGGTTTCTGTCAGTGGTTCCTGCACATCATCAGTGAACACACACACACTCATTACAGTGGCATGTTTACCACGACGTAACTTTCAACACACTGCTCAGCCATCAGAAGTGCTCTGAAATAGCCAGAGAAAGAGAGGCAAAGCACAGAAATCAACAGATCCAGAGGTTCAGTAGATGCTGCCTCACAGGTCGCGAATGAAAGTGTGAATCGATGGCGCTCGCATTAAAGGATGCAGGAGCCTCATCCTCGTCTTTTACACTGCGCAATAATCAATGCCTGATATTGATCCAGAGAAGTCTCCAAAGACATTGCATAAACCTGTATGTATTTATCATCATCTGATCTGTGTAATAAAGTCCACCTCACTTCCGTCACCATGACGATGAGGGAGCGCACGAAGTGAATGTGAGTGAATGAGAGTGCTTAAGCACCAGAGAGAGAGAGAGAGAGACAGAGATCACACACTGGAATAACACAGTTGGGCATAGTGCATCAGCACAACCATAAACACACGCTTAGATCACTGAAGCAACAGATGCTCACAGCCAGTTTTTTTTTTTTTTTACAAATCTAACATATCGAATATCAGCCTAATTCACATGCTTCATAAACATGACACATGAGTACACACGGACACATGCAGGTACTGATTTAACAGGTCATCTGTATATGTTGGTGGTTTAAATATACAGGTGACCTGCTAAATCAGCACCGATCTGCTGAATAGCCTCATGTATCATGAATGCTTCATAAAAACCCCAACATATTCATATATGCAGATGACATATATTCAAATATTGAGGCTAATATATATATATATATATATATATATATA
>CM074974.1:30374798-30402127 GCA_037576825.1 Pangasius krempfi | reverse complement strand
GTGTTCCAGTTCATCCCAAAGGTGTTCAGTGGGGTTGAGGTCAGGGCTCTGTGCAGGACACTCGAGTTCTTCCACTATAACCTCAACAGACCATGTCTTCATGGAGCTCACTTAATGCACAGGGGCATCGTCCTACTGGAATAGGTTTGGGCCTCTTAGTTCCAGTGAAGGGAAACTGTAATGCTACAGCATACAAAGTCATTCTATACAACTGTATGTTTCCAACTTTGTGGCAACAGTTTAGGGAAGAACCACATATGAGTGTGATGGTCAGGGGTGCACATACTTTTGGCCATATAGTGTTTGTACATGAGTATGTATCATAAGCATCAATCCTTCAATACATTTGTATTGGTAACAGGCATAATTTAAGCCAATCAAAAATCAGAAAGCAAAAGGAACTAACCAACAACATTTATATTTGATTTATATGGTAAGACCTCAAGCACTGATCCCTCAGATCATTCATCAATCAGAAAACCAAAAAAGTGTCAATCCCATCACTCTTCTTTTTCAGAGAACTATAAAGCATAAATTCCTCAATCCATCCTGAGAACTATAAAACATCAGTCCATCCATCCATTAATATATTTATAGAGTATTACAGAGAACCATTCTAAATCTGTCCATACGTCAGGAGAACCACAAAGCATCAATCCCTCCATCTATTTAGATAACTATAAAGCAATCCCACCATTTATCCAAGAAAACCACAAAGCATCAAATCCCTCCATCGCTTTATCACTTCAGAGAACCACAGAACATCAGTCAATCCAGTCACTTGTCTGTCCATCCATCCATCCGTCCATCCTTCCATCCATCAGGGGAACCAAAAAGCATCAATCCCTCCATCCATTTAGAGAATCATGAAACATCAATCTCTCCATCCATTCAGAGAACTGCAAAGCATCAATACCTCCATCCATCCATCCACATACTTGTAATTGTACAAATTGCAAGCTTGGACAGTAAAAAAAAATCAAGGGACATTCAGAGAACAGCAAAAAACTATATCACCATTAACTAGTTATTATTATTATTATTATTATTATTATTATTATTATTATTATTATTATTACTGAATTCAACCATCTACTCTTCCATTCATCCATCATGCCTAATGAACATAAAACAATATGAAAGCAGTGACACCAACCATATGGGTAACATTATTGCGAATGAAGTTGTTGGACTATAAAAAATGGACAGTAGTTATATATCTGTATGTTTTATCTCACCCGTGGTGGAGTGAAGGCTCTCAAGGCTCCAGTATCGGGATAAGATGCCCCTCAGGGTTCCCCCATACCCAGTGTAAGTTCCAGGCCCGAGACTGGCATCCGAGTCCGATCCGGGTGACAAGCCTGAACTGCCACTGCTACTGCCACAGCTACCCCCGGGCAGGGGCACAGAGCCCTCAGCGCCGCCCTGCTGGGTGCGCATGGCAGCGCACAAGCGTACACCCTTGTCTGCTGCGATCTCAATAGAAACACAGTGTGTGTGTGAGGAAGTGCTAGCTGATACTGCTGCCTGGTCACTAGCAACAGCCTTTCTGCTGTAGGATCTGCAGCTCCTCCTCTCTGACTCTCTCTCTCTCTCTCTCACTGCCTCGCTCTGTCAATTCTTTCCCATAGCAGCACACCATTCATCAGCGGGGGGCTCTGAGGGGGAACTCGGGAGATGAAAAAGTGCCACTGATAGCATTAGAGCGGCACTGAAAGCAGCTCATTTCACCCCTCGCTTGTTTTCCCTCTCTCTTTTCCTCTCTCCAGCTGAAACCTGGCTGTAATGGATAAAGCCCTGGTGCTTTGCAGAGTGTCACACAGGAAGCTATAATGCTGGGACTTCCTGCCTGTCTGTGCATACCCAATCTGCTTTATGGCATCACTTTATGGCGCTACTGCTTATGACTAAAGATTGATGGTGCTCTTATATACTAATGTACACGAACACCCTCTGTATACAGTACATACATATTATATAATGCAAGCTAGAAATGTGAGCTAATGTCATCCCAGCCCTTCATAATGATATTGTAACACACAAATCTCTGTAGGCACTTTTCCTCCCAGCGCTGGGTATTAATATCTCTCATAAACTACAGTGGTGGCATGATGGGAGGCTAACTGTCTAAACGGATATTCTCTACCCTCCTACACATTTGATATAGGATACTCCCTGGGTACTGAGACACAGTGTACCAAAACAAAATTTATTAGCTTGATCTGAAGTGAGGCATTTTCTAAAACAAATTCTGAGGCTAAAGTAAACACTTTATTTCTAAAAAGAAAATATGGCTATCTTATTTTTCTGAGATTGACCATCAAGGATACAAGAACACAGATGCAGTACAATTTAACTACAACCATTCCACAAAATGAGGCATGTCTAGTAGTAGCTAATTCATTCGATCATTTGTCTTTCCTGGTGAGAATGGCAGTGGATCCAGAGTCTATCCCAGGAACACTGGCCATGAGGCAGGAATACACCCCCAGTCCCCCCACACTTAGGGGCAATTTAGCCTACTACTCAGTCAACCTACTTGCAGGTTCCTGGGAGATGGGAGGGAACCCATGCAAACCCAGGGAGAACATTCTCAGAAACTCCACACATACAGAGAATGAGAATAAATACTTGCTTAAACGCTGGACAAACCCAGAATTATTGCTAAACACTGATTTTTTTGTCATCCTAAACCAGCTAAATTAGCTATTCAATTCCTATCAAACAATTCTAGTGGGCTAACATCTATCAAGTGTTGAAGTGCTTATGACTTAGTATTCATTGTTCAGTATCAAATTCTTTAAAAGTTTATAAAAATGTAGGAGTTTTCTTTTAGATTCAATCTTGATAATGATCAAAAATAAGGTGTGAGATTGGTATTAAATACACAGGCATCAAGTTCTTCAAGAAGCAATGCTAGGAAGGCAGCCACAAATCTCTTCCCTCAATACAATAAACACAAATTGATCTAATTACAGAGATGACATCTGGCACGCCAGGTCTGACCTCAATCTCAGGATAAATATGGTCAGTCGAGTGTGTAGGTGCACAGGACATGGTCTGTGTGTTAATGTGACATAGACAGTCCATGCCACTGAATATATTACTGTCTAGACATTTCAGAATCTTTTTATATATACTCAGCTCATAGTCAAGACCGAGTTGCCCACACCCTCGACTGGATGAACGTGCCAGTCCCTGAGGACATCAAGAGAGCCACATGTTGTCCGCATAAAAGCTACATGATCAAATTTCCAGAACGAATGAATGTGTAATGAGTTCCAGGGATAATTCTCCTGTCTTGCTTTAACTTTTAGATAAAGAGACAAACTCCAGACACATCAGTTGTCCATAGCCTTATGGAACATGACACGTTCCCATAAGGAGGAAGTATGTGGGGTTTACAAGACCACTGTTGTCCACTGCAAAATATAAGGGCCTTTACTGCAAACTGAGTTTAGGCTTAGATTTTATATCATGCAAGGCTTTACCAGAGTTCAGCTGCCTCCTGCTGGTAGTCTGTTAACATTACAATAACACTGTCCTAAAACTGGCTCTGAAACAGAGTGGCTCAAGAAAGGTGATGTTGCATGTGCCACATGAAACAAATATCTAAACCAAGTCTCTCAACTTTTAATTCAGGTGTATTTGTGTAAAATTTGTACAGATCCATCTGTCTAAAATTCCTTGCTTACAAAGATTTGGGTAAGTGACTAACACCACTGCATGGGGACAACAGTATGGCTATAAAAATCAATTTGCAGTGGTGTTGTGGTGATGTTTTGTTTCACAGTGGTCACTTCACTTTACTACTTTTGACTGCTGCCACAGACTTCTCTTTTTAACTTGAATAAATACAATACTCTGTTAATCGTCTTAATTACACCACTGATCTATAAAACACTGTGAAAAGTCCCTTCTCTCTCTCTTCAGCTGAATATTTTACATGCATGCATGTCACAAACTGTACTACAGGATCTGCTATAAAAGCCGCAATGGTTTCTGCTTAGAAAACTGGAGTAGCTGGACTATGGCTTTTTGTCTTTTGTTATTTATTTCTGATACAGTCTGTTTTCGAATGCCTGGTTTGATCTCCCGAAATATTTTGGGTCCTCACAAGCCCCACAGTTCACTGGTTAGCAATCACTGACTTACTTGGCTAATGCATTTATCCAGAATGTAGCTAAGCAGTTCAGTGCTCTAGGTACTGCTTAAGGTCGGAGACCTGAATTCACAACTTTTTGATCACTGCCACAGAACCTTAACTGCTGAGCTACCGCTGCCCACAAGCATTACACAATCTCCAAAACAAGCATAATTTTAACCTTATGTACAGCGACATATCCACATATGGACAACCAGCCACATACACCAGAAAAAAAGATATAATAATAACTCAGATAAGATCATAAGGTCTCAGTAATGCTTCAAAAATGAATACAAGCAGCCATCAAAACACTGAAAGCCTCAGTACTCACCAGGGGAGGACATGCGTCGTCTCCAGCCGAGGCAGTCCAGCCCAATGGGGGTGCTGTGAGAGAAGCTCAGACTTCGGAGTGGCATTCCAGGAAACACTTTCAATGCACATAGAGACAACCGGGTCCTCATCTGGAAGAAGAGTTTACAGATTGTAATCCTTATCCTAATCCCACAGATCTTAATAAAATATAGTTCTCAAACCAGCCCATGGTAAGTTCCACACTGCTGTAAAATCCAGCTTGAACTGACCAGCTATCAGGTCCAAAACCCAAGCTGAACTAAATTAACTTTACTATTGCAACATCATTGTCAAGTTGTTTTTATGAAAATAACACAACAGGGAGGCATTTAGAAGCTGGCAAACATTCATTTAGACATTTATCATCTTAGACAAGTAATAATGAAGCTGATAATAACTTGCCAGCTGGCAAAGATGGTCAAATCAAATCAAGTCAAATTTTACTGGTCTCACACACCCACAACCATACACAGTACAACATGCAGTGAAAGGCTTATGACAGTCTGGTGACAGAATTTACAGAAAACAGAATTTACTTACATAGAAATAGAAATAGAAAAAGAAAAATATAAAAAATATAAATGGAAAAGATATTAAAGATAGATGGAAAAAAAATGTATGAACTGTATTTGGTATATAGTACAGATATATGCAACTACAGATGGTCTACCAGTTTGGCCTGTGTTTTGACAGCTGGTAGCTTGTCAGAGAAACCAGTTCATATGCTAACACACCTGAGCACCATATTACCTGGTGTATGGAAGCTGGAGCAGAAAAAATATATATCTGGACTGACTGGAGCTGGATTGGGAACTATGGCTCTACTAATCAACGCATTAAAGTTATCAAACAAAGTAAAGCCCATGGCTGGCTCTGCATGTCTGGAGTCCAGGACAATTTCATTTTCCCTCATCTAACACACCTAACTCACTGGTTAATGAGGAAAGAATAAGCCAGAGTGGTAATCAGCAGGGTCAGGAAAAATTCTGATGGACCAAACATGAGCATACTAACAAACTGTAAATCGAGTCTATATTTGCAGCATTCCACCATGGTAAATCAGAAACACCACCCTTCCCGCCCAATGCTCTTGAATTGTAGAAGGCAATATGATGCAAACCAAGATGTGCAATAAAGCAGACCAATAATGCAGACTGCAAAGAGATTGCCAAGTGTTAAGGATAGAAGTAGAGGAGAAATTGTGGAAAAGCGAAAGATAACAAATGACAATGAAGATGAAACAAAGAGATGAAACAGACAAAACTAAGTTTTTTCAAGAGGCAACATGGAAAACGGAGAAGAAAAAGAAGTGAAGAGAGGCTTTGCTTTGCTCCACTAGATGACATTTTGGTCACTCTTACTTCCTCTAGCTCCTCCAGTGGGTGAGTGCCCCTCTTTGGTGCAGTCCTTGTCAGCCTCCTCTGGCGCTTCTTCTCCTCCTCGATCCACAAATCATCCCTAAAACAGTGTCTTTGCAATCCAACCTGCATGGGCAGGGCAGGAACAAATCCAATGCTGGATCCCGACCTGGTCCTTGGACTGGATGATCCAGCAGGGGAACTATTCACCATCTTCATTACTGTAGAGTGACTGGAGAGATGAGGACTTCCAGGAGATACCTTCAGCGATACGCTAGGCTGTTTCATGAAAAGCATCATCAGACTGCCACAGTATCCTTGGGCAAAGGCATTAGTGCATTGGGAGGCAGCATAATAACTAGTTTATGATTCAAAATGAACAAATATAATGTTTAATTAATCGTAGTTTACTTCATTTTTCACTGATAGCATATCATTGAACAAAAAACAGTTCTCAAAAGAACTGTTTAAACCACTCTTGTTAGTGGACTCAGACCATTTGCCTAGTGTGTAGAAGAAAGGTAAAAAAAATAGAGTGCATGAATGGAATTAAAATTTCTTTATTAATGGTTAAACATAGTCTTTGTTCAGACAGATGGGTAATTCAGTCATGAGTAGTGCCTACAGAATTTCCATTCCATCAACAGCTTCATATGAACCGTCACTAGCGAAGACACGGTAAAGTCGTAGAGCCTATATTTATTTAGAGTTAAATCTTTGAAGGGTTGTTCTCATTACCTGTTTGCAAAGCCACCTCTAGATGGCGATAATCTCAAACTTATACGCATGTCACAATGTTTGAACTCAATGCTTCTGTCACTGAAAGCCAACAATAGAGGGCCACACTTATTTACATTTTCAGTTTTCCTGCTCCTACCTGATTTCTCCTATGAAATGCTTGATAATTAGCTGATGGATTGAATTAGGGAAAGCTTTTGGTTGTACTGGGAAGATGTATTTCAAAACCATGTCTGAGGAACTCTACTATACTCCATGCCTGCAGCTACGACTGTAAAGAAAAAGCTAAAGGATATCAAGGAATAGGTACACATATATAAGGTTCCTGTAAGCTAAGTTATGGCAAATTGGAATATTTATTGGCCAGTTTATAGTATAGCTGCGATTTTCAGGTGTGCACTTAGCTATAGATCATCTGTTGCCCTGCACAACACGCAACAGACACACTATATTATTTGGACTGTGGACCACTAGTAGAACAGAAATGACACTAACATTGTAATGACAAGGCAAAAGCAGGAATAACACAGACTTTGGTTACCTCAAATTCATTCTCTGTCATAGAGGTAATGATGCTGCTGGGAGAGGGGCTATCCTCCAGGTGGCTGCTGGTACCCAGTGGACTGAGAGAACCCTGACGGCCCACTTTAGGTTTGAGGGACCTCGGTCTCTCAGGGGGATCTGAAACACTAACACTTTGGCCAAGAATAATCAGAGAAAGAGTGTTTGCCCGTGAAGAAGGGTAACGGAATCGCTGTTTCTGCCCTGCAGACCTTGGACTGCTTGGTTTGGGACTCATTGGTCTCATGGGCAATTCTGGGTTTTCACTGCTCCCTGGTGGCATTTTGGAACAAGTTGATGACAGCTGACTGGCTACTGGGGCCATAGGTGAGACGGGACCAGAGTCACCAGTAGGTGAGGCCTCGGAGGAATCAATAAACGTAATTGACAAGCACCTCCTACTGCGCCCATCTGATTTGCTGTCCTGCAGCGATGTGCCAACTCCATCTCGCAAGACACCACGTTTGCTAAGCGGGTCAGTGTGGCGCTGCGTAGCTTTATTTCCATCTTTGTCCGTGTCTGGCACAGACATTGTACGTCTTAGAAGGTCGACCTCCTTTGCCCGTTTCTGCTTCCTCCACGAAAGCTTGGTTCGCGTATCTTCTGATTCTGGACACTCGTTGTATTTATCCATGGAACGTGACTCAAATAAGCTTGACAGAGACTTGTGGGCCTGGGCAAAACGCAAGCGAAAGCTTAGGCCTTCTGTGCTTTTGCTCCTCCTGCAGCTTGAGCTTTCACTACCTGTACTCTGTTTAAGTTGTGGCATCTCTGAACCCTCCATGTCCCCTGTCCCCTGGACATGACCAAAGACGTCCTCCTCCTCCTCTTCCTCCTCTGTATCTATCTGGAGCCCTGGTTGCTTATTTACATCCTCAATTTTGTAGAAGACTTCATCATCTGAGTTGTCAAGCTGACTCTCTGGGTCTCGTCCTGCATCCTGGGTCAGGTGACTCCTATAGAAAAGCAGGTCCTCCCCTCTGTCCTGTGAGTCCCTGGGTGAAATTTCACCCTTACTTACCCTCCCATCTCTTGCCATATTCTTTCCTCGTCTGAATGAGGGCATTTTGGAGAAAACTGAGAATTTGGATGGCTTAACTTTACTTTTTGTGTGTTGTGATTTCACAGTGGGACCAGCAAGAGGAGATCTCTGCTCCTCTTGGTCCTCACTGTTAATGCTGCTTGTGTCCAGTTCTAGGGATCCTGTGGACGGACACTTGATTGATGTGGCTTCATCATTCTGCAGGGACTTGTCCTCATTCAGGTCTGAGGGAGCAGAGCATGGCAGGTCCTCAGACTTTCCTGGTGTTCAAGTAAACAATACAATATTCATAATGGTATCAGTGCTTATTTCTGGTTTCCCTGTTATAATACATTTTAGTGCTAGTTGTCTGACATTAGCAAAGCACTTATTTGAACATCTACAATTTTAGGTAATTATGCTAGCTGGAAAGTAAAACATGTTGTGCCTGTGAAAGCTAAATTGAACTAAAATTGAGATGAAAAGTAAAACACTACAAATATTGTCTAAGTTTCACCATTTGAACAGCTCACAGATAATTTACTAGGCAGGATAATGCTTATGAAGTATTATATTGTGCTTTGACATTTCACACTATCTTTAGTCCATTTGAATCAAACTTTGGTACTCCCTTGATGGTTGAATTGGACCAAATATAAAATCAATTTCACTGATTTGGACTAGGCAAATAGACTAACAAGTGAGAAATCATCATTTGTCACAGCCAAAATATGGTAATACATTTAACAGGCTACACATGTTCATTTCATGAAGTTATTTATATCTTCCTCCAGGTTTTATGTTAAGAGTTACCTTTGCATACAGACAAACGCTGCTCACAGGAAGCAACCCCAAGAATGTCCTGGTCTGACTCTGAGGGTTTCATTTTTTCACTTCCAAACTTCTCAGTTTCTTTTTTCTTGTCACCTAGAAAGCTATCATCATTAGTATTAGGGAAGTTATCCAGGGAGCAGTCCGTCTCTGGGATAGGCTCCAGGCTTCGGGAGGAGAGAAGGACCTCAGATTGGGTGTAGCGTATTGTATTAACTCCAGAAAGTGTTAATGAACTGTTTTCTTTTTCTCCACAGCTCCTGATGCCGTTATGGGATTTGAGCTGAGTTGAGATAGAGAGCTCTTTCTGTTTGTCCTGCTTGAGAGGATTTTGTGTCTCCAGATAACCTGGTGAAGATTTAAGAACATCAATACACGGCTGATGTGGCTGAGAGCTGACAGAGTCTAAATCAGTCTCTTGAATGCAGCCACAGACGGAAGTGTGTATATGTGAGTGGTTAATATTTTTGCATTGTCCGGAGTGTGTAAACAGACCAAGTCCATTAGGAACTGACTGTATTAAGGGTGAGTCTATGTGGTACTTATGGTTATTGTGCAGTTTATCATCCGTGCTTACTATATTACATTCAGAGCGTAAACATATATCCTTTTCAAGGTACTCTTTCTGTGTAGGATGCTCAAGGTTCTCCACATGTGGTGGGTAGAAATCACAGTGAATGTTCTCTAAATCTTCGCCTAACCCAGAGACAGCTGAATCCTCACTGCTCCAGTCTACAGGACACAGAACATCTGAGTGTTTCTTTAGACCATCTACGTTGACCAAGCCACGCCGAAGCACTTCCTCATTGTGGTCAAAGGTCAGAGAGAGGGAATTGGTTTGATCACTATCCTCAGAATCACTTTCTGGACCATCAGAATATAGTTCCAGCCATGGATTACAGACACCTACAGCTTCTTTGGCCTCTGCTAACTTTTCTGAGGCTGGGTTATTGTATACATGGAGGTTCCAACGAGGCTTATTCTGATCTGATTGAGGATTGTCCTTGTCACCAAAGCTAGCTTTATAGTCTTCAACAGTCTGAATAGTGCTAGTTTCTGGAAATGGGCACTCATTGACATTACCTTGGGGAGGAGAGATCCTTCTTTTATGTTTTAAATCAACAAACAGTGTGTGATTATTCAAGGCATTGACACACTGCTCACGTGTGTGTGTTGGCTGACAAACAGTAAATTGTAGAGCCTGTGTTTCAACAGGATTTGATGAAACACAGTTCCCTGTCCTAATCTCAAAATGGTTTGACTTGGCTGAATGGAATGGAGGATGAAGCTCATCTTCTACACTCTGTCCATGTTTTGGATACAGACTATCCTCCACTTCCTCAGACCTTGTCAGTTCCTGGCTTCCATCCTTCACTTTCTCCTCTGTGGAAAGGGAGTAATGTGATCTGTCACAGGCATGACTGGAGGATATCAAGAACTCTGGGCTATGGGAGTTAATATCCTTGCACTCATTGTGTATTTGGAGGAGGGTGATACCTTCTGCAAGTCTTTCCACAGACGTAGATAGTGGTGAGAGGGTAAGTGGAAAGGAGGAATCCTCCCAAACCTTTTCCTCAAATCTGTTTCTTCTGTCCTCCCTGGTCACACACTTTTTAAACCCCCCAGTATAGGACGGTGTGGACTTGCTGGTCTCTGTCACAGTGACTGGTGAGTTTAGCCAAAAGATTCCATCAGCATCCTCACAGTCTGTGGAGCATGGCAGGATCTTGGACTCTAGGTCCCGCTGCTGATTATGTGGTTTTTTTTGTAGTTGCTTTTCTGTTCCAGTGTGCACTAAAGTCTCTGGAGCTGTCTCTTCAGAACAAGCAGGCAACAGTTTACCGTTTAAGGGGTGAGGAAGTCCAGACCCTGGAGAGTTCACAGATTCAGTTCGCAAATGCAACGAGTGGATACCTGATACACACAGTGTGTCATGAGGCTTTGTGTCACCATCACAGGTGTTAAGGTGTGTTGAGCAGTATTCCTCTGTTTTGGATGGTGCTTTCTCTGCTATGTTACAGTCTTTGCAAGTTGCGAAAACAATCAGAGCGTCTTTGCAGTGCACGGCAGTGTTCAGTGCCTTTCCTTTTACACCTGAGGTGTTTGTGCTCTTATTCGTTGCATGTGTGTGCAAAGAGTATTCATTGCAATTAATCTGCTTCAGCTCACTCCTGCTTAGCGAGTCAAGATCATCTGCTTTGTAGATGCTTGTTTTTCCATTACACACATCATCCTGAGATGGTGTTGCCTTGTGTTTGATATTTACACGCCCTGACTTGATGTTATGTCTTTGTTGGAAGCACTTTATGTCTTCTGTGTCTATAAAACTTTCTGGACAGTATGCATCTAGATTGTTTCTGTTTTTATGGTGTAGTTCTGATTCCTGAGAGCAGCTTTGTGCACCCGTATCTCTGATTTCTACCTCTCTGCTGTCAGATGAGTGTATTTCTGGTTTGCATGTGTGCTTGTGATCTGCACTGTGTAACCTATCAAGGTGTGTGTTTATGTTACTGTGGATATTTTTGTGTATCTCTGCACTACATTTGCTTGTGCTCTCTAAGTTGTGCTTGCCAGAATCATTTAAACTAAACAAATCTGTTCTTGGTGAAGTGCTGAGTTTGAGAAATGTTTCTCCACAGTATTTTGTTGACGAGCTTTGTCTTCCGTTGTGTGGTTCACTGTTGTCCTTTCTTTTTTCCTCTGCTATATTTTCATATTTTTTCTCTGCAGTTTGTAAACCTGCCCTCCTTTCACTGTTTGTTTCTACACAGGCTTTACCTGTAAGATCTGTGTTTTCAGTGTCTTGTGTTTTCAGTTCCTCTGTGTTATTTGTTGTGGCGTGTTTTGCACTGTATATGTTTACATGTTGTTTATTCAGTTCTCCTGTTCCTTGATCGATTTGTGTGCTGAGTTCCACTGTGTTGAGACCGTTGATTGCGAGTGACAGTCTTTCCTGTGTTACCTCTGTGAGCTCTCCACAGTGTGTGTTAATGTGATGACTGTATAGCTCTTCTTTCTCTGTGTTATGTGTGTTGATGTGTTGTATTTCCTGCTGTCTACAGTGTGTCTTTGTTACTCCTCCTTGCACTTTACAGTCTGTCTCCTCAGGTCCATTTTCTAAATTCAATCCAAGATGATCCACCCCTAACAGAGCCGAAAACTCATCCTCGTTATTCCACTGTTCATGTGAACTGTCCGATTCCTGCTCTCTCCATCCTTGTGGGTATGAATCAAGCTCACACTTGGTCTTCTCTGTTCCACCAGGGTCGGTCGGGGCCTCAAGAGCTTCCTGGACCTGCAGGGAAAATAAATAAGTAAGCAAAGAAACACAAACATCTCAATTTAAAAGTTCATGGAACATTTATAAGACAGTCCTAACTTATTTGTACTGTGTGTGTGTATACAGTACTTGTGTACTTACTTGTACTGTACTGTATTATGTACTGCACACTACTGTACTACCACTATCTGGTGTCAAGCTAGAAAGAAGGAATTCCTCTTTTCACTCACAGTTCCTCTCAAGGTTCCTCCCTAATATTCTTAATGATATTTTCTTTCAGTTATCTCCTTCGGCTCACTCATTTGTGGTTTAGACCTGGATTACCTTAAAGTTGATTTGTGATAACTTTTGATCAAGCTTTTCAGTCTTTTAAGTTTCATTATTCATGCTTTCTGTAGTAGCAGTAGTAACAGTATTAGATATAGGAGTAGTAACAGTAATAACAATTGTAATTTAATAGCACTAGTAGTACTGGTAGTAACAGCAGGAGTAGTAGTAGCAGTAAAAGAATTAGGAGTAGTAATAGTAGTATTACTGACAGTAATAGTAGTAGTAGTAGTAGTACAAGTAAAACTAATTGCTTTTAAATGAGATTAGACAACATAGACACAAAAAGCCTTCACTTTCTAGATTCTACAAACACGCAAATTAGAAACACTCTCAGCCCTACAAACTCCACCCCTTCCTATGTAAACACTGGCTGCATAGTCTAAATTTTTAACAAGATTACCTCTTCTATTTTATGATGCAATGCAAATTCTCAACCCCACTGGATCTGTTTCTTAAAGTAATATAGCAGAAAAGAACAGTAAAATGACTATTTTCATCTGCAGACTAGACTTTTCTTCGAGAGAATTTAATTACAAAAACACTTTTTAATAATCATCCACAAGATGAATTGAACTGCAGATATTAATGATTTATTTTCAGAAAAAGAGTCATTATGCAGAATCACGCTGACCCATGACCCAAAACCACAGTGAAGTGAAAGCCGCTAGGAGACCATAACACACCCAGAGGAAGGAAGCTGTACCTAACACTTAAACAAACACTTCATCAGCCTCTGTACCCAATTATACTTTCGCTCTCTCTCTCTCTCTCTCTCTCTCTCTCTCTCTCTCTCTCTCACACACACACACACACACACACACACACAAAGTACCTATATCAGGTCACACAACTTACAGTCCAAAGCATGGAGATGGCTGCTGTGTGTTTGATAAGCATGCAGATGTGTGTGGATATCCAGCTGAAAACTGCTCCCATGGTCTCTTACACACTGAATTAAAGGCTTTCTACAAATCGCCACTCAGGCGTTAGCTAGCTGTCCTCCCGTTCTTTATCTCTTTGTTTACCTTCTATCGCCCATCCTCTTGGGTGCTCTGGAGTCACCACGGAGCAGAGTCTTATGTTACAGGCACAGAGGGGGTCGGAGCTACCTGCGTCAACCAGTCCAATGGAAAAACTCACCATGACCACCTCCCACAGCCCAAGAGGACGAGGGAGAGGGTTGTGACTGGTACGATTGGGGGCTTTCGGTGTTCTACACTCAAAGTCTGGCTTAATCTAAGCCAATCCCTCCCTGCTGGAGATGTAAGAAAGCCTTTAGGCTTGTAAGCTCACTCACACACACACTTTCCTACAAAAAAAAAGTGGTGAGTACTCAAAATGAACCTCTCTCTGAGTTCAAAGCAACACCGATTAACCACCGGGCCTTTTATTTTTACACTCTAATCGCTGGGAATAATGGATACACCAACCACACACAGCACAATCCCCCCAGAGTTCAAGGAGCACTTTTACCACCCTCAACGTTGAATTCACTCAACACTTTAGGTGTTCAACTTTGAAGATTGTTCCAGCAATTTAGTGGCCTCTTTTCTATCATTAACACTTCCTGTATTTGTGCTATTTCTCCAGTATTGTCCTTACAAAATAACCCGTGGAGACAATTTGCACCCTGTGCCAAAATGGTGCCCTAAGCCCTATTTCCTACATACAGAAAGTGTTGCTTTGTCGTTCATTCTATGTGCTTGTGTTTTCATTTCCATGTGCCTTTGTTTTGTTTTCAGTCCTGTCTCTGCTCCTGTTTTACCATTGTTTTGTTACTCTAATGTGTTCAGCCGTTCTGTGTTTCACTTGTATTATAATATTATATTGTCTGTTTCTACCCTTCTGTTCCTTTTTCTCATTGTGAAGTCTTATCATGCTATTCATCTGGTTAAATTCTGAACCTTGTTCCTTGTTTCCATGTTGCCTGGATTTGACTCACGCACGTTCTTGTATCTTGAATATGGATTATGCTTGTGTTATGATATCTGCCAAGGACATTGACTATGTTTGTTGGATTTACCCTAATTAATACAACGCTGAGTATATGCACTTGCACTTGCATCAATATTTTATTTATATTTAATATTTATAATTTAACAAATGTATATCTATTTAAATACATAAATATTTACTTATTTATATCATCATTTATTTTTTAAGTTAATACTTTAATTTACACACTGACAGTAGCTAACTACCAAGCTGAATTACTCTGCTGAAAACCCCCCAGTGTTACACTTTATTTGATGTTTATTTAATTTTTTGAGCTGATATCTAGTTAAATAATTATGTTTAGCCAACATAGTCAAAGGAAAGCCCCTTGTTTCAGTACCAGTTAGATTATTTAATAGCAATAACAATGCAGAGTTTCTAGCTTTAGCAATTAGTTTCTTGTTTTTGTTATGATTAACCCATCGATATTTGATAGAAGTAAGACGTGGCGTGCTATTAGTTTCGTGTAAGCGACACGGTCAGTGAGGAGGTTGAGTTTAGTTAATTAAACAGTACTGTGATACACTAACAGGACAAAAACTACATTAGAGTATGGAATGTGGTACTTGAATGTGACTTACATAGCATACCATTATATTATGAAGCATAAGTATGAAATGCAGACATTGTATACTATTGTATAAGTCCACATGGAGACACAAACACGTGTCTTTTGAGGGAGATTGACAGAAAAAAATACATTTTCCATCACTAATAAATTAAGCATGATCAGAAAGCTTGTCTTGGCCGAGTTACAGCAGTCTGGTGTGAAATTCATCACCTCCAGTTACACTCACTGAGAGGAAACTGCACCCGACCGGCTGGGCCTTATTCTGATAAGCACTTAAAATCCCATCATTCCTCTGATATGAGAAGCCTTATTAAAACAGTCTGAACACTGTGTACCTCTGTGCGTTATGAAAAATACAAGAGAGTGTAAAGGCTTTGTGTTACACACTACCGAATAGCAACATGGAGAAAAGACAAGAGCATGAAAGA
The DNA here is from genome assembly GCA_037576825.1 of Pangasius krempfi. Classification (NCBI taxonomy): domain Eukaryota; kingdom Metazoa; phylum Chordata; class Actinopteri; order Siluriformes; family Pangasiidae; genus Pangasius; species Pangasius krempfi. The sequence goes on along the minus strand of CM074974.1, from coordinate 30,386,516 downwards.
GCATGTCTTATGTTACGATAAGAGACTAGAGTGTAAAAAAACAGACCAAGAGTAGACAAGAAAACATTCAGTGTTGTGCTGTTAGAGTAAAATAATCAACAACCGGGTGGCGTGATGAAGCGGAGTTTACCACCAAATGAGTGCACTAATGAGCGCATTAATATAAAGCACTGCTGACACCTTCACGCCATCAGATTTGAGAATTTAACCGACTGAATTAGGCTGATTTAGTTTTACTACAGAAGAGAGAAGTATAATTCCTCTGGAATGCATAGTATCACGTTGATCTAAACGCCTCTATCTGTGAACTAAGGGCTGACGGCTGGTGCAGAACCAGGAAGCTGTGATTTCTTTCAGAAGCACTGAAGCATGCAGCTATACTGTGAATTTGTGTGATAGCAGAAGTGGACGTGTGGAGACTGTTTTAGCAATGGATTAATGCTATGAAAAAGCAAGTGTTTGGAGTGAACAGGGTATTAAAATATGGATTATCGAATAGACCAAGAAAGGAGGAGGTGTCATGAGTACCGTATTTAGACAAGTGGAGGTTTTAAACTAATTTAAACTAATGGGAATGCAGACAAAATAACATACAACAGGGGTTGTAGGCAATCTAATCCACAAAGAGCCAGTGTGGCTGCAGGTTCATGTTCCAACCGCACCTGATTCCACCTGTTTAATCAGCTCATTGTGGCCTTCAATCAACTACTGTATCATATATCTCCTGATTGTTACGAAGGAACGAAGACCTGCAGCCACACCAGCCCTTTGTGGATGAGATCGGACACCGCTGACGCACAACGTAGCAATTAAAGAAGGGAAATATATTGACCCTCTGAAGTGTATAACTATATTTATCCATTTCTGATGATTAGGCCAGATCTGAAAGAGCTCAGTGGTCCATCAGTACTATTCTTGATGATGTACATATACGTGTTTCTGAGACAGACTTCTGATTGGTACAGAGACTGAAGAACAAAACATGTTATTGGCTGAAAGGTTGTGTTTGTGAGATGTGGGGTTGTTGTTTATAGCACAACGAATGTGCTTGAAAATCAAAAATCTAAATAATAAATAATACAAAACTGCAAGAAAGTGCTTGGTTGGAATTCAGACCAATAAAGATTTGAGATAGTCACAGGTCTACATGACAAGACGCCATATTTACTACACAATATGGAACAAATTTTCACGTATTGACTAGATGCTCTCTCAGATCCTAGTGCTTGTCTGTTTTTACTAGATCTTTAAAAGCCTAATGAGTGTTGAGAAGGTAGGAGACTCCACATATAATGACAGATTTCATGCTTTCTTTGTTTTTTTGGTTGTCCTTCAGTCATCAAAGCATCTGCACTGCATAATGTGCCAGAACAAATCACCACCCAGAGTTAATATCAGACTTCAGAAATCAGATGCAGTTTCTCAAACGTGAGCCAACACGACTGCAAAACAAACCTGCTGGATGTCAAAAACAAAAAAAAAATGAATGTGGTCTTGGTGGAGAAGGCAAGATTGTACTTCTTCCAGCATGAGCTAGAAAAATTTCAAATTCAAATTGAGTAATTGCATATAAATGTTACGTTCTGTAAAATCGACGTGTTCTTCATTTTTGAGGAAATCATGGTCATTAAATATAGCAGGGGTCAAAGGGCAGGCAGACAGGATACCTATATGGCCAGCGTATCTATAATCAGAAATGATAACAGTGGCATGGAATACAGCACACAGAATATACATTTGCAAAGATGAATATCATGATAAGATCATGAAGCCACGAAGAAGTAGCAGCGTATACATAGACAAACTACGCAAGGACTTAACACAGAGCACGGGGACACAGTCGGGATACACACTAATGACAAGACAGGGGGCGGAGACACGACTACAACCAAAACGTGCACTGAACCCTGCCGGAGAGCACAGGGGTGAGGAATTCCGCGATTGCACTTCATATGAGACAGCGTTATACTGACACAGACAAGGAATACTGAGAGAAAAACGCTCAACGTTTTTAACATTTATGACATGAAACCACGCCACCTACAACAGAACTCTGATTAGGTTCAGATTAGATTATCACGGAAAATAATATAGTACTTGTTTATGGTCTGAAACATCCAAGAGACCAGTTAGTTCCTGTTCTCACTTACGTTATAGCAGCTATAAACAGCCATTCCCTCACCTGCCTCTCTTTATTCTCTCTATTGAAGATAACAAGACATAAATAAGTGTCTGCTTACAGAAAACTTCACCACAGCAACGATGACACACGTTTTTTTTTTCCATCTGTTTATGTGAAGCATCCGCTGTACCAGTTCCTGGGAATGAGCTGTTACTATAGAAACGATAACGCATTAGAACGAGCTCATTAATATAAACCTGTGATTTATTAGACCAATCAGAATCCAGAATTCAGCAGCACTGTGGTAATAATGCTAAATAATTTATTTGGGTTAGAAATTAAATCGTCATCATCACCATGACGGACCACTGTCCTCGATTTTATGCAAATAAATGGTGTGTTTTTTTTTTTTTTATAGTTAAGACACTTTTACAATACACAAAATACGAGCGAATGTTTATGCTGCAAGAGCTGCTGTCTATGTATTATGTTCTGTACATGCATCACTAATAAACTATCCTTCACACACACACACACACACACACACACACACACACACACACACACACACACACACACACATCTCTGTGACTAAGAATAAGAGTCGTACACGTGCTCAGACAGAAAAACAAACTCAAACACTAAGAACACTCGCTCCACTCCTCACTCCATTCACACATACCTGTTCTTATCCAGTTATAGCCTAAATCCTTCAGGAAAACATGAGCAGGTGCTTCCAGATTCCTCTCTCTCTCTCTCTCTCTCTCTCTCTCTCTCTCGTTTTCTCTCTCTCTTTCTTTCTCTGTTCAGTACCTCAGTTTCCAGTCATGCACCCAGTCAGGAGCTCCACCTCCAGTTTGGATAGCAGTCGAGCAGAGGGAATGCACGTGGGTGCTGTTCATTCAGACATGGAGAGAAAGTGTTCACACACACACACACACACACACACACACACACACACACATATACTGGGCATGCTCAAACAAGCGCTCACATACACACTTTGGACAGACTGACTACACGGCGAGTTCAGTTTTCCAAAGGAAGGGTGGCTCTGGCACCGTGCCAGACCAAACGGCCCAGAGAGATCCTTGGCCAACACACACACACACACACACACATACACATACACACACTTTCTCTTTTACACAGTGTTGGGAAGTGAAGCAGTACATGCCAATCAGGAAAGAATCCCAGTCTGTCCCTGAGTGAGAGATCTGAGATCCGAGATGTTCTGCCTTCGCTTTTGTCCTCCTCCATGAAGACGAGCACGCATGACATCTGCCTGCTCATTAATTATTAATACACTGACGCCAGGGCTCTTGTTTATAACCCAGTGCTTTACACAATGGCTGAAACTGTCTCGCACACACAAAGAGACACAAATCCTCAAACCCAGTGCTGATACGGAGATCAGTGACAGCTAAAGTCTAATATCTATCAACAGCTGGAGAGTGAAACTCTCAGTGTTGAGCGTGTGTTATATCACCAGCTTTCATCGATGGAAGTAGACATTTGTGATTTCTAATTTTTTAAGGGTTTCGAGTCCGTAATGTTTATTTCCTATGTATGTAATTAGCAATTATTTCCATGACAACTGCATGCAAATTAGTTATGACACGGTGAACCAGTGACAAATCCAAATAACTGCATCGAATGATTCCTCGGACCAATCCTATGGTGCACGTGGTCCGACATTTCTTCAGTTCCCCGCTCGCAACTTTAGTTCCTACCTGCAATTAGTTCGGAAGAAAACTTGATGACTGTCCTTTCATCTCATCTTATCATATTCAACCTCCCGTTAATATATCGTCTCGTTGTGTATAGAGACATTCTGATGAAAAATAAAGCTTTGGAGGGAATTAGCAGAGATTGCTGATGCCTTATTAGTACTAACTTGCTTTGCTAATCTAATATTTAAAAAAAAATCTAAGCTAGTCCAAGCCAAGCAAGTAACCTGTAAATCAACCTTCAATATGCTGTTTTTTTTAAAGACGTAGTGTGTGTAACTCATACAGTGGGCTGCAGATTGTACTTTCTATTGTTTCTCATCGGAAATAAAAGAAAAATGCTGGACAGGCCACACCCACATGTGACAACAGTAACAGTCACTATACACTCACAAGAGACAAACTACAAGCGAACATGCAGCTGTCACGTATTCCCCCGTTCAGCACATGGAGCAGTTCCAAGCACCGCTCGCATGTTTTGCTTTGAGTTCACTCTGTTTCCTAGTGTGTTCACCTGTTCCGAGTTCAGCCCCTGATTAGTTTTCTCTGTTTAAACCCTGCTGTATATGTCTTTCATTTGCAAAGGCTTATCCTGCGTTTGTATCGATTCATTTCCGAGCTGTGGTTTCCTGTTTCCTGTTCATTCTGGTTTTCTGATCATGCTATCTGCCTGTTCCGTTCTCTGACCCCCTACCTGGAATACTGGTGAGGATTGTTGCATTGTTGCAGTTTACACACTGTACTCATGACCTCACGTTACAGTTGCTAGCTAGTGTGAACGTAGCGTAAAACTCAGCTCTAACGGTTTCACAATAGCTACTGATGGATAATGGAATCATGTTTAGCTCTCCTGTTCAATATCGTGACCGGCCATCACTCGGAAAGGATTCGACTATATTATAAAAGATCTGAGTAAAGAGCTTACTCTAAAAAGTAAAATATATTCAAAAAATTACTCACATAAAAATAATATCATAAGTGCAGAATGCGACCAAATAAACTAGAAACCCAGTGTACTTGCATCTGAGATATGAGAGAATGTTTTATTTTATTGTTTCATTAGAAAGTAGCGTTTTGGGTGAAGGTGTGTGTGTGTGTGTGTGTGTGAGTGAGGCAGTGATGTGCCATGTGGAATGGATGCCATTTTGCTAATCCCAGAGTGTGTATCTCTGTGAGTGAGGTCATCCCTAACTAGCAGGAAGTAACCTGAGCTCTGCTCTTTGTGCGTGTGTGTGTGTGTTTGTGTGTGTGTATGTGGGTGTGTGTGTCCCCAGAGCCTGTCGCGACACTGAATCCCTCCACATAGATCTGAAATCAGCTTAGAACCGGTGTGTGTGTGTGGGAGAACCTGCAGTACTGCATGCACAGATGAAGAGATTGCAAAAGTCTAATGACAGAGAGAGAGAGGGAGAGAGAGGGAAGGAGGGATGTAAAGTGTTCACTGTCTTCACGTTCTCCTCCGCGTTGGCTCTAAATGAGAGCCATTGAGAAGCAGATGGAGGCTTCTCGCTGTGCGAAAAGGCAATGCAGATCTATAACGCCTCTGCATGCAGCTCAGCAGCACAATGAAGCCATTTCAGAACCGTTTACATGGGAACATTGAGATTTTAAGTTTTCATCTTGCTCTGTATTTCCGTCTCTACTAAACTGTACTTTGGCAAAGAGAGTGAATCTGCGCTGACAGTGATGGAAGCACCCCATAATTTAATATGTGAGACTATAATTTAATATTAACCCCAAAGCACTGGGTCACATGGCTTCTCTTTCATTTCTTAATGAGATGGAAAAGAACAAACCAGCAGTATTCCTAAGCTAATGTAGTAATCTTTAGCAGGTCACTCAATTTGCCAAAGAGAGAGCATCATATCACTTCAGAGCTATGCTGACGGGATTTTATTTTACACCTTCTTCAAGCTTCTTCAGATTCTCCAGCAGAGGTTTAGTGGTTAAAGCTTTGAGAAGCTGATCAGAGGTTTGAGAGTAAAATCCTGCCACTGCTTGAGCAAAATCATTAACTCTTAAAACCTGTTCAAATCTGTTGTCTGGTGCTTAGGCTAAAAGTACTAAATAATAAATAAAATAATGTACATGTAATCCTGAAGCTGGTGGAGCTTTATTAGGGCAATCCATAATTAGATTAATTATTATACAGGAAAGTCAAAACCAGGAAGTACATGAAAACGAGAAAAACAAGTCTAGGACTTAATGCTAAAAAGCATGATAAAGCTACACCAAGGTATAAGTTTTGTTTTTCCAGGTGGATTAGAGCTTTGCTCAAGTACAATGGATATAACGGGACATATTTAAACGTCTTAAGCTTGAAACGCATACACAACTGTACCGAGATAAAATTTACAAATCTTAACAGTTGTCACATTTTCTCCTTTTGCATGGCTCGCCTTGTGCTCATATTTTCATTTCTTTTCTAGTCCCGTCTCCACCCCTGTCCTGTCAATGGCTTGTTACCTGATTGTGTTCACCTGTTCTGTGTTAGTTGCTGATTAGTTTGTCCGTGTATACCACACGTGTCAAACACAAGGCCTGCGGGCCAAATCCAGCCCACAGCCTCATTTCATTTGGCCTGTGTGAAATTGGGAAAAAGTCCACTAACATTTTCACAGCATGCAGAGCTCGATGCAGTTTCGGAGCGTAGCGTCCTCCATGCTATAGCGCGCATGGGCTCAGAGCTCACGGTGCTGAAATGCGGGATAAAATCAACAAATGCGTGCTGTGCTTGATGTAAATCACACTCACGTCTAAAAACGATTTGATCATTTGATCATGTGTTGTGCTGGTCGCGGCGTAACCCGAAATGAATTTCTGTGGGACGAGGAAATATATACAGTAAAAATCATGATTGTTTTCATGATCTGTACAATTAAACTGGTAAGTGTGAGGCGCTCATGTATTTCAGCCGGATGTCAGACAGAAGTAGGACAGCTGGTGACACAGATTTGTTTTTTAAGCATTTAATCATTTTTTTTTAATATAAATCCCTTCATATATTTTATATTATATATAAATAAAATTCGAATTTGAAGTTGAAGGCACCACTAAACAATCTTTCCATATTAATAACGTTGCTATAAAATACCTTTATGACACTTCCACTGAAAAAGATTCATATAACGTTAGTAATAAGAAAAATATTAACTGTTAATATATGATATTATATTAGATATATTAGAATATATGATAAATGCTGATTTTTGCAGTAACCTCCAATATGCTAGGTTCTATGTTGCTATAGAAACATCCTATTCTAATTTCAGAGCTTATGGGTGATAATCGAAAGAATATGTTCTGGTATTTGACTCTTGCCTGTCTTTTGCCAGATTATAGATTATCCTAGTTTGACGTTGCCTGCCTGTATTTTGATTACTCCACTCTACAGATCGGATTTCTTACTCCAGTTCTAATCACTGAGCTGTGCTCTGAATCGGCATGATGAGGAATGGCATTTACAGCTCAGCTGTGAAGTGAAACTCTTCAGTGATGAACCTGACATATCATAAAACACAAAGAGAAATGAACAAGAGAACGAGACAAGATGGCAGGTAATAAAAGTGAGAAAAGGGGGAACAAAATGTGTGAAAAAATCCCATAGATCCCATGAATCAGACTTTCAGATCGTCTACGAATCATAGCACTCCACAGCACAGCACTCCAGAGTTCCTCAGCTTTAGAGCTTTTGCTTTCTAACCTGTAGGCCATGTTTGTATAACACGCACATTATATATAAAATAAACGCTCAGGATTAAAGTCGCATTATCTCTATTTACTCTGCTCTAGAACGAGCGTACAGTAGATCATCACCATGCTTTGGCAAGGGAATCAACAGATCTAGCAAGAGGTAAGTTCACAGGATGCAGAATTGAAAAAAGCTGCAGCATTCAAACAGGATTTGAGAAGTAGAGCTCTCCTGCTAAGATATTCCACATAAATAAATACCACATAAACACCCACACAGCCACAACCCAGCCCCCAGTGGAGAAGAACATTCCTTATTAAACCAACTTTACCATGATGCACTTGTTCCACTGTTTCACTCCAACGCAATTCAACCAACCAGCCAGCCATCCAACTGACCAGGCCTGGCAGGAACACTCCAGTCCTCTGAGTCACGGAGTGATGGAGTGGGAGAGTCTGATGGAGAGCCGGGGTATATCACAAGCTCCTACATCAGTATTTACTGCAGATTAATCTTCATCCTGCTTTCACGTGTCTGATTTAACTCCGTCTGTAACTGATGAGTAGATTCACGAAGCAGGGAAATCCCTAAACTGAAGCTCAGCCTAAACGTTCTGATTATCATCACCATTAAAGTGAAAACACTGAACTGGTTTTATTTCTTTTCTGTCTTTTCAGCTGAGTGTTTTCACCGGCATCACTAACGAATATAGTTAGTTAATGTTTGCTATATACATGTATAACATTAGCTAAGCGGAACATACACTGATGGATTTTATTTTTCACGTTAATGAACTCAAAGCATTCTCAATTTACCGTGACAGAAAGCGAGAGCGCTTAATCGACGTATGTGTCGAGTGGGAAAATCGAGATTAGAAACATTAAAACATTACTAATATGAGATAGGGGAAGGAGGCGGGGCTTCCAGGGTATCAGTTAATATCAGAGAGTTCAAAACACCAATGCGCGTGTCGATCATTCCAGATTTAAATGTTGATTGGCTTACTTTTTTGATGCAGCGAGAACACATTAGCGTTTTGTTCAAACACACTGAACACTATGTGAAAACTTGGTGTTTTTTTCTCAGCTGTGTTTACATGCTTTTAAAAAGTGCTGCCAGCCGCATTTTAATGTTTTTTTAAGCTGAAAAACATTCACCTGGGTGACTTTTGTGTTTTTTTTTACTGCCTGACAAACAGAACAATAGATTTCACAATCAGTCTGAAGTTTTTATTTTTTCAAAAAATTGATATTCAGTAATACAAATGAAGCTTCATCTAAATGAAATCTGCATACGTAATAATTGTTTTTTAAAAATTCTAGGCTTTGGATGATGTTAGAATAAAAAAAAAACACTCTCCAGAGAAAGAATGTTACAGAACAGTTATCAGCATTCTGGGAAACTCCTCTGCAATAATGATAGGAACCAAAATAGTCATCTAGAAACTGAAATCAGCAGCAATAAAGATTATAAAAAGGCGCCATAACAAAGAGCCCTTGATCACGCTCGGCTCCTCGGCGGTCATCGTCAGGCCTAATGGACTGCTCAGCCCTGATTCGCATTAACAGCTCAAACCACAGCAAATTCCTGGTCTTTTTGATTGTTATCTAACCACCAGTCTTTTGTAGAACCCTAATCCTTTCCTCACAGCCGTCTCTCACTCCTTCTACCCCAAAAGACCTTTCCACTCTTCCTGCCCACTCTGTGGTCGACTTCTTCATGCCTCGGTCGCAGGACTCAGCGCGGCCACCGACACCGTGAGTAAAGCAGTGATGAGGTCATTATAACTCTAATGAATTATACAGCACTGTGAAAAAAAACGAGACATTCAGCAAAAAGGTCAACGCACAGTCGCATTCACATAGATGTTCACTTGGTCAGGACTGAAACAACGCCGGCATTTGATTCGCCAGCGTCCTGGAACACGTCCAAGCTGATAGAAGCAAATTCATATTGTCCCTCTGTGGCCTTTTCAGTAAATACAATTACAGAATGGAAGACTGTGCCAGATACATTATCTGTTAAACAAAGCTAAATAAATAATTTAAACAGCACAAATTCTCTCTACGGAACCTAGAATTGTTTTTTTTTTCATGTTTAACGCAAAGAATAAACAGAAATCTGGCAGACATACTAATGCACATTCTTTCCTAGCTACATTTGCTAGCGTTATCTTGTCTGTTATGCTAATGAGATTTTATTTATTTACTCAACACTTTATTTATCATCAACCTTAGACGTTTTAGAACATCCAGTTGAGCTTAGCTACTCCTATTTCTAAATACCGAATTAATATGAATTGCAAACCTCTGCCTGTGTTTATTACGCATGAACATTATATGAAGTAAGTGAAGACTACACCTGCCTGTTAGCGTCTGTACGTATTGTCTAAAAAAAAAAAAAAAAAAACAAGGCTCAGATTTAATGAAACCAAAGGATAAGACTTTGTAATGATATACTGACACAACGGGGTGCACAATTAGTTAAAATTAAGAATTTTTTCATCTCATACGGTTGTGTAATAGTTTCAATTTTGTTAGCATGCAATTTAATTAATTACATACACACACACCTTGCTGCTAGACTAAATATTCATTCAGTTAAGCAAATAAGGCAAGTCATATTAAAAAAAAAAAGTCTCATGAAGCCATGTAACGAATATGTATTGTGCTGTTGCAGAAAAATAAACAGTGACAGGGAAGTGTGAGGAAGCGGAAGTCATGTCCTGACTGTTTTATTCCTCGTATACCACAGCAATCTGCCACCGATTATATTACAAATTTTATTAATTAAAGAACATGTTTTTTTTCAATATATATTTTCACTCAATGTTGCGTCACGCCCACAAAATGTCTCCCCTACGTCATAGCAGCTATAAATGTTAAATAAACGTCTCTTTACAGAAAACTTCACCACGTCAACAAAAACACGCGTTCAGGTGGAACGTCCATCATACACATCTCCGTGAAAGAGCTGTTACCATAGAAACGATAATATATCAGGCAATAACACGGCAGGCATGTAAGCAGCGTGATTGTAAAAAAAAAAAAAAGGGGGTGGGGCTAAAATGAATTCATTATAAAGGGGCGTGGTTAAGTGTGCTGCTGCGACGTCCAGCAAGTGGGGGGGAATTCAAATTCAGATAAGCCATACACTGTACCTGAAATTTTAAAGAGCCAGCACGAATAGCGATTGTTAAAGGTTACGTAAAGGTTACTGAGAATGAATTCAACAACATTTTGGAGTTAATTTATCTCTGCAGCTCGTAATTCAGCGCTAAAGGAGAGTGGGGTTGTACAGTGCAGCAGTCTAACACACAAACATATAAACCACAGAGAAGGAACATCCTGTAATGTGTCCTTATAAGGATCAGACCCAGTGGTTATCAGCAGCAAAATATACACACAGTGAAAATGGAAAATAGCTCACGGACACAAGAAAACTTCCAGCCGTTGTCAGTTATATGGGAAAAGTAAGAGTAATTGCTTATGGCTCCCAGTAGAGATCATTATCCAGCCAAAAATCTGGCCTGTACTGCAGAGGGATGCTCACAGCAGGAATACTTATCCCCGTTCTCATCTCATCAGAAAACAGTTCGCTTTAAGGCTTGAGCCATCTGGCCCTGGTTTCTGCAGTCTAGACTTATAGTGAATGACACGGTCCACAGAAAGCCTCCAGCGAACGCGCTTTCTGATGTCTGGCTCTGCAAATGGATCAGATCGTATCGATTCATTCACTAATCAGAGCCAGAGTTCTCCCTAAAACATACACGACGTAATGATAATCTTTATTATTATTATTATTATTATTATTATTATTATTATTATTACTTCTGGGTTGGTGGAAAACATGCCAAGGAATCTGTTTATGTTTTTGTATCTTCCATCATCTTTTAAAAATAAAGGTATGGGAAATATTAATTTGACTTCCATTTTTAGGACTTTGAATTCTTTGGATCCTGAGGTCAAGCAGTTTCACACGACAGCACACACTTTCTGTAGAGAGAAAACCTGTGCTGAGAGAGAGGAGTACAGCAGGTCCGTACGTCAAAGACCAACCAACCTTCCTTCCTTCCTTCCTTCCTTCCTTCCTTCCTTCCTTCCCTCCCTCCCATGTATGTGTCCTTTCTTCATAAGGATACTTCCTGCACTCCATCTTTCCTTCCTTCCTTACTT
>CM074974.1:30357840-30368084 GCA_037576825.1 Pangasius krempfi | reverse complement strand
AGATAGGGAGAGGTGGAGAGTGATGATTCGCTGTGGCGACCCCTGAAGGGAAAAGCCGAAAGAAGAAGAAGAAGAAGCATGTCCCCAAGTGTTCCTCTTTTTCTACAGCAATTTGCAAACAATTATTATTTTTTTTACTAAATGACAAGTCTTGATTGATGCTACTACAACAAAAACAGCAACTTGTCATGTTAGCAAGAAACCGCAGTATGAAAACTCCTCTGTCTGCAGCTTTACCTCTGACTGTTACATAGCACTGGTACTGGAGACTCCTTCCATAAATGCTAAATAAACATCTTCTTAAAGAAAACGTCACCGTATGGATGATTACACACGTTTTTTCATTCATTTATGTGGAATGTCCACTGTACAAGTCCCTGTGAATGAGCTGTTACTATAGAAATATAGGGTATTAGAACAAGTACATTAATATAAACCTGTGATTTGCTGTGCACTATTGTCAAAGCTGCTGTTAGAGAAAATTAATCAACACCTTCTGACTAATCACAGTCCAGAATTTAGCAGTGCTTTGGCTCTGTTATACTGATTCCACTGATATCCTTCTTGCTTATCTTTAACTTGTATCCCATATAATCTAGAATTCCTGACTATCGGTGTAACCAGAAGAAAACTGTATGTATGCAGAACTGTGCATGGAGCTCCAGTGTTCACAGAGATTCACTGTAATGCAGCTCGTAAGCTGTGGTTGTTGGTCGTGGACCCCAGAGGCAATGACAAGTGATGCTAGCTGAAGTCACTTCCCCCTGAGGGAGGAGAACTACAACACATTGTTCCATGCTTTGGGCCTCTTTCGTGCGAGTGCACAGAGAAGGGGTTATCCTCATTCACGAGAGTGATTATAAACAAGCACGGATCTTTTGTGTTCACTTTGGAGGGATGTGCCGGTCTACAGGTTTGTCTAGCCTTCTGGTGATTACGAGTACAAAAGAAAAGAGGAATCGATGCCAACCACTGCTTTGTGACTGACTTCTTTACAGGTTCTTTACACAGACTTTCCTTTTGTGGAGGTGCTGAGATTTTGTTTCCTGTGGGAAAGAAGACGCCGCTAACTAGGAGCCTGATTGCGAAAGCAGGAATGCTGATCGGAATATGGTGGTCATAGGAAAGAATAAAACTGTCCCACAGGTCCTGTCTTGTTAACCACCAAGACTCAATGTCAGCTTTTTAGTCACCTGCACATAGTAAATGACTGACAAGTTGCTACAGGCTGTAGAACCAAGCTGTTCCCCAATATAAAAGCCCTCCAGTGTCCTAATCCACAGCATAGGAATTGTATATTGTATAATGGTATGTGGTTTTTCTTGTTGTATTTTGGGGAAATTACTCAGCCATTGCAAATGAACAAACAGGAGACAAAAAGCCCTGAGTTATTACCCGAGGCCTTTACAGATCGCTGGCAGTGAACCAGCTTGGCTGCTCTCTTTCTTTCTCTCCTTCTATCACTCACTCTTCTCTCCCTGTATTGCAAAACCAGTCTCATAAAAAAGGTTCCAACAAAATGTTTTGCACTACCTTATCAACAAAAGCCCTAACAATTCTTCTCTTATTTTGTTTCTCTTATTTCAGAAACAAGTGACTGTGATATCTAAATAATTATAGTTGGATGAGTTATTAAGTTCCTTGTGCTTGACATCATTGATTATGTTCAAGCTTTCTGCTAGGTCTGATGGTACTGCCCCATAAAACCTATAGTCCCTGTTCAGTATAGGGCAGCAGAACCAGGCTCTCCCATAGACCCTCTTCACTGAGGAACATCAGGTCCAGGCACTGCTGTAGACTCTGTTTAGTAGGGGAAAGCAGAAACAGGTACTGTTATAGACCTGGTTGAGTAGGGGACAGCTGTACCAGGCACTGCTGTAGACTCTGTTTAGTAGGGAACAGCAGAACCAGCCACTGCTGTAGACCCTGTTCAGTAAAGATGAGCAGAACCTGGTATAGATGTCAACTGTGTTTATTAGATAACAGAAGAAGCATACTTTGCTGTAGAGCTTGTTCAGTGGGGAACAGCAGAACAAAGCACTGCTCCTGACCCTGTTCAATAGAGAACAGCTGAATCAGGCTATCCTGTAAACCCTGTTGAGTAGAGAACAGCCAAACTAGGAACTGCTCTAGACCCTGTACAGTAGGGAACAGCAGACCCAGGCACTAGTGTATACCCTATTCACTGGGGAACAGGAGACCTAAGCACTGCTCTAGACCCTGTTCAGTAGAGGACAGCACTGGTAAATGGGCAACAGCAGAACCAGGCACTGATGTAGACCCCATTCAGAATGGAAGAGCAGAACAAGACACTTCTGTAGACCCTGTGCAGTAGTGAACAGCAGAACCAGGCAATGCTATAGACCATGGTCAGTAGGGATAAGCAGAAGCAGCCAGCAGAACCAGACTCTCCTGCAGGATTGTTTCCTTGATTTGACTAGGGCATAGGGCAAAACCCTATATCTCTAACTGTATCTCTGTTATGGAATTGAATAATGGAGGGCAAACATAACATGAATGTTCCTCAGTAGTTCATGGCTTAACTTGTGCCACTGGTTAAGAACTTTCATATAACCAGCTAGGCCCTTCAGCAAGGCCCCTAAATCCTTCACTGCTCCAGGCCCAAGGTGCCTGGGTTAAAGACTCTTATATGTTTGTTTTTTTTCTGTGAAAAGCATCAAAATATGCAAAGAAAAGCATATTACATAAATAAATGGCCTACTCTATTCTATATATTTCATACCAATCCACATTCAGTCAGCGTTATCATCTCACATTGCTTCTGAAATGTAGTCAATGATACAACCAATAGAGCAGAAACTGACTTCCAAATCAAGTGTTACTGTGAATTTTAATAAATTGCAAATAGCAGACATTCTATAGAGACCTAAAACCAACATGCACTTCGCACTTTGAGAGAGTAATGTTTGATAAGATCAGAAATTCCTTGAGTACTTAGCATTTATAATATATTTTACAAGAATGGACAGGACAATGAAAATGTCTGGGCAAAGAAAGTGTGCACGTTCTCATCGGAAAAATATATCTTATGCCAGACATTAAGTAAGAAAATAATCCAAAAGAACTTTGATCTATGAATGCTGATATGCCTCATGATATAATAATAACTACTGAAGATTAGACTGTTTACCCTCAGTATGAAACACAGATCTGGTCCACAGTTAATTGTTTGTTTTTAATGCAACAGAGAGATGGTTTTATCCCAAGTGACTTTCATGGGCCAGAGTCCAATCCAAACATAGAGCTGTTAAGGGAGCTGACATTAATACAAGTTAAAGTAACAACTAACTTCCACCAACTGGAAACTGAACCACAGTGAAAATGTGAAACACAACACAGACAATAATGCAAGCTCAGGATCAAACCAGAGAACCTGGAACCATGAGGCAGCAGCACTACCTGCTGTACCTTTAGATAGGGTAAAGAGTAAGTGAAAGAGCTGGGTGGTGTCACCTACAAAGTTGGCTTTGCAGATTCGGTGTTTTTTTTACGGTAAATGCCCTCAATGAAACATGACATGAGAGAAAATCTGGAGGACCAAAGATGGACTAAAATGATGTCCTCAGATTAAAATGTAACCCTAACCCTAATCCAAGGCTTCATTCTTGACTCCTAATTTTTCACATTCTTGCTTGTGGGAGTTGTTGGAGAAAGGCACTGACATGTAACAATTCTAGTTTCCCCCCAATGAAAACATGAGAAGGAAGTTCATGCACTTGCATTTTCTTTCTCTTACGTATGATTGGGATGGGGTGAGCTTTCCAGACATATGCTTGTTAAGTGATGTTGCTGGGGGACGCTTGTAGTAATTAAGATTAACTGATTCACATAGAATAAGTGAACTTGTATAAATTACAGAGATGGGCATGTCTTCATGATGTACACAAGTGCTTATAGCATTTCGATCATTAGTAGATCACATGACTATAACATGGCTGTAAACTATACCTGTACTAGGAACGTAATAACTTACCTAAAATCCCCAGAAGCGTCACTTGGTTTTGTTTTGGTTTCAGAGTGAGCCTTTCCATGAGTGTATTTATACTGAGGAAAAGCGAAAAACCTCTTTTCCCACAGGATATGACACAATGGAATGTACTGTGCGAATTTACCAACAATTTAATTTGGATCAATTCAGAATTAACCTGGGGTTAATTCTACTGCTCGTTGTATAAAAGGTAAAATATGGTGTAATCTTTTATGCACAGTCCATATAAAAATTACTAACAAGAGAGATTCAGACAGGAATAATTTCCCAGTGATACTGCACTAATAATCAAATTACCACACCTCCATATATTGCCACCAAACGCTGCTCAGTGTTGCTAATATAACACACACACACTCATCATCTAACAGATTCACTAAGGAATATCAGATAGCACCTGTTGGAAAATCTGACACATCTCATCATCTCAGAGTTCAAATACTGCAGATCCCACCAGTTTGCCCTATTCAGCAGATACAGATGATCCAAAGTGAGGTGATGTGTCTGGTTTTCATACACCCGATGGTTCCTGATGGACCGTGATAGTAACAGGAACAACAAGCTTAGCTTAATGGCACATGGTGATCCCTCCTCTGGGGTACCACCATTCTGTTCACCACAATGATTCCCTCGCAGCCATTCAAAGAATACCTAATTATTCAGATCTTCTAGAGAACATGAACAACTAGATCCTTAAAGAAAGAAAGAACTAGTGGTGCTACTATATTGTAAAGAAAATAATAATAATACTAAAACTTGTACAATTTTTTTTTGCTGGCATGTTTGGGTTAGAAATTCTTCTAATGGATCACTTGTGATGAAACATTTCTAACCTGATGGGTGTGGTCTCTTTCAGGATGACCCTGCCCCCATTCACAAAGCATGAGGGTTTACTGAATGGTTTGATGAGCATGGAAGGCCTTCATGTGTTAGACAGTGCTGTCCACCACCATAATCTTCACAAAAACACCAACTGAGGGAATAGCTTTAGGAAGAATGGTGTTCATCCCTTCAGTGCAGTTCCAGTAGAATCTATACCAAGATGCAATGAAGATGTTCTGGTGGATCATGATGGCCCAAATCATACCCATGATATTCTTTCCTTTAATCAATCACCTGTGGCAACTATGTGGCCCAGTGGCCTAATGGATAAGGCATCAGCCTCCGGAGCTGGGGATTGTGGGTTCAAGTCCCACCTGGGTCACTTGTTTAGGGACGGACCTCTGAGCTAGTGAACAAAAGGCTGTTTAAATTCAGCACATGCTGTTAGATCTTTGGTCAAGACCTATAACCTTTGACAGTCTTGGATTGTATCCTGTCTCACTGTTAAGTAGTGTTGGATGAAAGAACCTGCCAAACAAATCGATTTAATGCAATAATGTTCACTTTGTTTTTCACTGAGATGTGTTGAGCTTTGTACTGTGTTCTTTCAGCTAACGGTGGAGAATTTTGGCAGCGTCTCGCTCTCATGAGAAGTGGGACTGAGTCAAACCCGAGAGCGTGAGAAACCCACTCCAGCACACGAGATGCTCTCACTCCAGAAAACAAAACCCTATCGAATGTTCTTTATTAGCAGAAGAAATCCCCCCCAGACATTTAGCAGAATGCATGGCTTTATATCTGCTTCCTCTGATCCTGGCCTTTAGTATTTTACGGACCAGGCAACTGTGTTAATGTGCGCTTTCACAGCCAGGCTTTACATTCGAGAAGAAAATGAGAGTTTCCTCTGTGATCTCTGAAAATAATCTGCACCACATGCACATTGTTGTATATACAGTATGTAGCGTATATACTGTACTATACAACGTGAAGCAGATAATCACTTTCAGTCATTGGCTTTATTTAGGTCACTAATATAAATGACAACCAGGAATTTGTGGTGTCGGTGCACCTTCTCTCTTCAGCCTAGATACACACTCCTTGACGACACAGTCTATGTAAATATTGTGTGCTAACATGACGAGGTTAAAATGCCATAACATTTTGAAGGCTTCCACAAATGTGGAAACTCTTAATGAAATTCCTGATGTGCAGCCATTTTTATAGTAGAACAAGTTCAAAACTTTCCATACATCTGAACCAAAGATAATTGCAAAAAAACTGCAATTTGCAAATGACCGAAAAATGAGAAGAATTTCTAACCAGATGTGCAAACATACCAGCTTCTAATACAGCTCCCAGACTCACGCTCATACTAAAGCAGGAGGAGAGCACGCACTTAATTTGGATAAAGGCATGATGTTGGCAAACTCCTGTGGTGTAAGAACACTTAGTGACCTGCCGTTATAGACAAATAATCAACTTCAGGGTGGTAATAGTAACTCTGCTTCATCACACCACCCCATCACTGATTAGTATACTATTACAGCACAACACACAGTGGTTTATTCCTTACCAACTTCATCATCTTTGGGAAATCATGAATGCTTTTATGTTTTTCCTGCTCGTCCACACTTCATTCAGTTTATCAGGTACTCATCGAGCCCTTCATGAAGTGAGTCAAGTGTTACAAGCAGGAACGACACTACAGCGCGGTGCAGCAGGACTAAACGGAGACGTGTGTGTAAAATTGTCCACTCTCTTCCTCCACTGCAACAGTTTCCTTTCCTTTCACTCGGAGCCTGAATGGTGCAGATGAAAGGCAGCACTGTACTTTGCTTTAAAGAAAGGAGGGAGGATGGATGAAGGCGCCATGGCTGGGCGGGAGGTCTGTGAGAAAAGCCTGGTCCTCTAAAAGCACAAAGCTCTCGTCGTCTCCACAGCAACCCATCAACATAGTCGAGCAATTACGCGTCCGTTCACTGATTTGCATCCAAAGAGAGGCCTTTCGCTC
The DNA here is from genome assembly GCA_037576825.1 of Pangasius krempfi. Classification (NCBI taxonomy): domain Eukaryota; kingdom Metazoa; phylum Chordata; class Actinopteri; order Siluriformes; family Pangasiidae; genus Pangasius; species Pangasius krempfi. Next base: position 30,361,242 of record CM074974.1, on the reverse strand, counting down.
AGCTTCCTCGTCGGTTTTTCTGAACACGGCTGGTTTTTTGTAAAGCAATAAAAAAAACCTCCTGGCTCTGTGAGCACTACTTAACACGAAGCTTTTGTTTCTTTTCGAGAGGGAATGCCTAATGAAGAGACATGTTACTTAAGCAGCAAACTGAGGAAGGGCACCGGGAGCAATGTTCAGAAGCATGATACCCAACAGTCTTCACGTCTGATCCAGCAACACATCTTGAAAAGAATGGTTAAGATTGGTTAAGAATGGTTAAGACTGGTTAAGATTGGTTAAGATTGGTTAAGAATGGTTAAGAATGGTTAAGATTGGTTAAGATTGGTTAAGAATGGAAGGATGTGAACGTGGATTTGTGGCTCACTTTAAAATGCTGGTTTTTAAATATTTTAGGTTCCATCTAGTACCATAAAGGGTTCTTCAGTGTGTCCCTATCTGGAAATTCCCTATCTGTTCTACTACAGAGTGTTCAGAAAGGATACTGAGAAACCTTAACCATCCAAACACCTCTGAAGAATTTCTGATGCAGCGTTGTCAGCATTTACTTAGTAACATAGGCAAAAAAAAAGCGAAAGAAAAGAACAATGAAAACACCGTGCCAAGCAAACACAAATTATTTCAAGCTTAAGAGCTTAACTTCTGTATTTTCCTAACTTTTTGAGATAACTCTAAAAATAAAATGTAGAGAACGATTGAAATTTTGAAGAACTTTTGACAGAATTGACTTCAAAATATGACCTCCCATACAATGTGAGTTTATTATTTAATTATTATTATTTTTATTACTATTTTTTTGTTATCATTTATTGCAGTGGGTACCAGACATTTAATTACTTTTTAAATTATTATTATTATTATTATTATTATTATGATGCTATAAAATGATACTTTTTTATTTATTTATTTATTTATTATTTATTACTGTAAGTTACTTTGCATTTTTGTAACTCAAACTGAATAAATGTAAATAAAAGTGATGGACTTTTTTACAGTAAGCTATCCGTGTCTTCGTTCTGTCCTGCTTTGTCATCATAGTTAGTTTCCATTTATTTTCCTGTATTATTTTTTTTCTTTGGCACCCCATTTCAAGTGTATCCCTACCTCGCACGTGACGATTCACTGTAACCCTGGCTCAGGATGAATAAATAACTAATACATTTAGATTTTACTCTGCAGTGCCTTCTTTGTCTTTGCCCTCTTCACATACGCTACATTATTTTAGAAGACTTCATTTTGTGTATTTTCCTTTAAACACATGGTATTTGACTAAGAGCCTATTATAATAATGTTGCTCCTGCACTGACGTGACATGACACACCACCGCCCCAAACTCCACTCCTCCATCTCTCCTCTGTTTCTGTGTGGTCTGTGTGTGACACAAAATGACCGGTAAAGATCGTGTACCCAACAAGTCTTTCGTTTTTCTCTGCTCTGATTGTTGTTTTTCTCCGCTCTGATATTAATGTGTGCATTAGGAAGCAGTGAGCCATGAACTCATCACCACACACACACACACACACACACACACCGTTAGAGCCTGTGAAGACAAAAGTAAATGAATAACATTCCTCTATTTCACTGAAGTGAGTGAGCTCTGACACGCTCAGCTCTAAACTAGGACACGTTATTTTTTCAGTCTGGACCTCTCTCTGCTCCTTATTTAGTTCTCCAGCTCAGCGATTCTGACTCTGATTAAATAAAACCTGAGCAATTGCCGAGCACGCACAAACACCTAATTTGGCGCTCAAACTTGCTGATCAGTGTTGGATTACCTCCTAAAAGCCTGGTGGATAATAATGGAAATAATGGAAAGTTCAAATCGCAGAACTGGAAACGAGCCAGCGTTGTGCTTCAAGCCCTCATGTGCTCAGCTCTGTGCTGGATTCTGTCCCAATTTTAATTCCTTTACAGTGAAGAAATGTGAATAGAAATCATCGGACCATGTGCACACTGCACGCACTGTGTGGATAAGACGTTGGCTTTCAGGATGCTGCTGATTGGAAGGTTGTGAGTTTAAATCACAAGCTGATTGTAAGTCACTCTGGACAAAGGTGTCTGCTAAATGCTGCAGAAGTGTAAGGAGTAAACCGCTGTGTGTGGTGCTGCTATAGGAAAACAATCAGTGACAGTGGAGTTACTGTTCAACAGATCGACGATTGCGTTTTTTTTTTTTTTTTTATTAACTAAAGAATGGCACCTCATACTTTTTATCTGTTTAGAATGACATTAATGTTGTGGAAGATACACAAAACAAATTCCTGTTCTGACTTACGTCATAGCAGCTAGAAACTATCATTCCTTCACCAGCTTCTCTTCTTTCTCTCTCTTGAAGTTTATACGACAAAAAAAAACTTAAACGCAAACTTCAAGATACAGCGTTACCTCTGACTGTTACAAAGCGCTGACACTGGAGACTCCTTCCATGAATGTTAAATAGACACATTTCTCCGTATATAAAACTTATTAGAATATGTTGTAAACTTGCCAGGATTTTGAACAAATTGCTAATTTTACACTTATTAGAATAAGTTGGAAATGTGACACTTATTAAATTCTGTGCGAATCTGAGATCCCATAAATGCAGTCACTCACTACTTCCATTCCCTATTAGACCCCAGCTGTTGTAAGCGAATCCACCGATAGAAGAAAAGAGAGACGTTTTCCAGCCAAGCTCATGTGCAGCTGGTGTAAAGGACGCTCGCCTCAAGCCTTCCTCAGTTCTGACATTAAAACCCTGAGCTCATACCCTTCAGATTAAACCACATTAAACACGTTTGGACCGTTTCCACCGCTCCTGCTCCTCGAAACAAGCCTGAACTGGGCTCCGCTCTGCATGTTTGCTTTAACAATCGGCCCGCTCTTCTGCACCCTGTCTTAAAGCTGCACTTCACAGTGAGTTTAGCCTCAGGTTCGAGAGTTAAGCAAGCATTCGTGGCTTTTTACAGCTTTCTTGACTACTGCAGGTGAGATCCGTCACGGCAGGTTGATGCATTCCTATTAGGAGATAAATTCAAATGATCTACAGTGACATCACTCTTAAAGTGATAATCCAGCCAAGTATGAAACCTACACCATGTTCCGCTTCAACCCAAATGTAGTCGTGCACCGGAGCGAGAAGGTCAATGTAGCTGATATGAAGCATATAGCTGCACTGTGCATCACCATAACACCATTTATACATACATCTTCATCAAATTTAATTCATAACAAAATTGTAGCTTTGTTATTATCTCAATCAATTCATCACACAATCCCTACTTTAATCCTTTGGTCACGCCCCCTCCCTGGGTGATTGTAAGCCATTTTTCGTAGCAACTTACCAACAAATCTGAGGAAAAATGTTACTATTCTCAGCAGTTTTATTTTGTTCCCACTGTCACCATGCCCATTAAGTAAATC
>CM074974.1:30352840-30355340 GCA_037576825.1 Pangasius krempfi | reverse complement strand
ACCAGAAATGAACTCATGCTGAAACGACTTGTAGCACTTTGATCACCTGCTTAGCAGTTTGACCTCTGACCCCAGCTTGGTTAGGTTAGGTCACCCTTCGGTATGAGGACAGCACTGTTCAGTGTGCCGGCAGTTCCACCAGTACAACATAAGTTCTTTTCTTATTTAAGAGTATTTATTACGCTACAGACGAGTCCCAGATTAGCGTGTAGTTAAGTCCAAAAGGTTACAGACGCCTAAAGTAAAGACATTCACACTCGATAGTAAGTCAGAAGTTCAAGCTGCCACTGTTGGGCCCTTGAACGAGGCCCTTAACCCTTTCTGCTCCGGGGCGCTGTATCATGGCTGACCCTGTGCTCTGACCTCAGCTTCCTAATGAGCTGGGATATGCCAAGAAAACAATTTCACTGTAATGTACTGTATATGTGACAACTAAAGGCTTCTTTTTCTTCTTCTTCTTCTTCTTGTTCTCTTTCTCCACACATTTCTTTACTCCATACATTTACAACAATTTTCGCTCGTTCCTCCTGACAGAACTGCTGTAACTCAGTCAGGTTTTTGGGCCTCCGCACTCCGACGTCCATTTTTCACTTCCGTCCACAAATTTTGGAGGTTTATTTAGATCACTGTTCTGCTGGAAGACCCAGTTATGACTAAGTTTTAACTTTCTGCCTGATGTCTTGAGGTGATGCTTCAGTATTTCTTGATAATTCTCCTTCCTCATGATACCTTCTATTTTCTCAAGTGCTCAACACCCCCAAAGCATGATGCTGCCATCCCCATGCTTCACAGTTGGGATGGTGTTCTTCAGATTAAAAGCTCTTTTTCCTCCACACATTATGCTGATCAGTACGGCCAAAAAGTTCAATCTTTGTTTCATCTGCCCAGAGAACACTCCTCCAAAAGGCTGGTGATCACCTGACAGCCTTTCAGGCCAATGTCTCACGTTTCTTCACCAGGTCCTTTCTTACTGTCTTGGGGTTCATTCATCACTGGGAGTTTATGTGTGCCTCTTCTAGAACGATGGAGTGTCTTCATGATCACAATTGTTAGTACAGAAGCTTGTGGTACCTTTAGTTGTTTGGAAATTGCTCCTAAGGAGGAACCGGACTTGTGGAGGTCCACAATTGTTTTCCGAGGTCTTGTCAGAGTTATTTGGATTTTCTAAAGGTATCAAGGACAAAAAGGCACTGGCCCTAAAGGTAAAGGCCCTTTTACAGCCACTGCTGCACTCACATTTAACTCCTAATTATGACAATTGACCATTCAGAAGCTTCTAAAAGTCATTACATCAATTTCTGGAATCTTTTCTGTACTCTTTAAAGAGGCAGTCAACTTGGTGTATGCAAACGTTTCATGGAATTTGGAAGTTTATAAGGAAATAAAGCTGAAATAAATCGGTCTCTAATCCATTGTTTTAAAAATACCTCTGCTGTGAATAAAGCACATGCCGTAATTGACTGACTAAAAGAAAAGTATGGCGACGTGAAATATGTGGAGACCTGAGCATATGAGCATAGGTGTGTGTAAACTTTTGGCCTCGACTCTTTGTTCTACTCATGTTAAATGCTTTCTTGCTATCCTAACACCTCATTGGCTTCAAATAAATCATCCTGTGTGCTGACAGAGGTTTGTGAGAGCGCTGAACATTCCCTCAGGACTGACAGCAAAAACCTCAGCGCAGTAATGAATCTGCTCTACACCAGCGCTCGCGTTACACCCTAGCCACACACCAGCTACACGTCTAGATCACGTTTCTTCCTCTCCTCTTCCCCAACATCCTGCTTTTCACTCAGCTGCACTTCTTTCCTCTAACACGCTGACAGATTTGTAATAGCAGCTCACACCCAGGGCGGGTGATGTCATTTTTAGCCTTGAGAGTTCGCCATCAAAAAAGGCCACACACACACCCACACACACACCCACACACACATCTCTCACCTTCTTCATATAGCCATCCCTCTCTGTCTTCATGTCTTTTTGTTTTGTTTTTCCTTCCTAACTCTTTTAGCTTCTGTTCAGCTCGTCTTCCAATTCTTAAAATGGCTTCGGGAGCAGCAGGACGGAGATCTGCGGCTTTGTTTTTATTCTGAGATGACCAAAAGCATGCACACACACACACACACACACACACACACACACAAAAATCTAGTACTGTTCTGGATCACACAGCACCAATTAGACAGTGAACAGCTGAAATTAGCGCTGTGTGTATCTGCGACAGAACGTGAGATCAAAAGTGTGGCGTGTCGTGTCAGCACACAGCAGCAAACACTCTGAGTAAACACTGCTTACACACACACACACACACACACACACACACAAGAATGCGGTATACACAATTTATTTAAGAGCAATGTTTGCAGAAAAACTGGTGGAGAAGTGACTCAGTGGTTGAGATTCTGCAGAATGATGTGAGTCAATTATACACTATATTACCAAAAGTATTCGGTCACCTGCCTTGACTCACATATGAACTTAAGTGCCATCCCATTCCTAA
>CM074974.1:30341663-30352740 GCA_037576825.1 Pangasius krempfi | reverse complement strand
CAGGCCAAGTGATTAGGACACCTGATTCTGATCATTTGGATGGGTGACCGAATACTTTTGGTAATATAGTGTATGATGTGATGTAGCGAAATTAGTCGACTGTTTTCCTATAACTTCATGTTCTGAAGTGTTTTATTCCTCTTATACCACAGCAATTTACCAACACTAACAATTGTCTACTTAGTAAAGAACAACACATCATAATTTTTTATCCATTTATAGTTACATTTAATGTTTCAGTGAGGCATGAAGCAAGAGGTGGTGAGGGACCATGCAAAAGTAATACCATTTGTACATAAACAGCTTCCTAATATAACAGAAGAAATATGAAACATTCAAATTCAAACCATATGATCATCAGAATCACTTCTGTGTACTTTCTCCTATAGGTGAAAACTGAGCACAGAATCATGAGGCGAGTACTGAAGCTCAGTGACTTGTGTGAGAGATATTGTGTAATATGGCGAGACTAATAGCATACACATACACACACACATACACACACACACACACACACACACACAGACACACAGAGAAACCAAGGAGACAGCAAACACACAGTCTGGGAATCATGCGCCTATTGCACATATTTACATTCTTTTTTCTCTCACAGCTCTTTCGGGGGTCAGATGTGAAAAGCTGGATGAGTGTGTAATGTCAACAGAGCTCTGGACACTCACGTTCTCTCAAGTGCAGGAGGAATGCAGTGGCTACGGACTTCCTCATGTCCTGATTTCACCCAGTCACAGGCTTTTCCGGGGTTATTATGGGCGGAGCTTAGGTTAAACTGATTACGAACTTGATGAGATGTCCACTAGCGTTCCTTTTTACTTCAGCGTTCAGCACAAAATACAATTGCTTTGCGACATTAAAGCACTATGCTAACATTATTTAGCTTAGCAGTAGCTATCTGATGTTAAATAGCTAGCTAATTTCATATCCAGCTAGGCTAAGTATTATACTGTGTCATTAAACTACCAAGAGCCAGGTTTGCTAGCAAGCTAGTGTTCTTTTTGGATCAAGTTTACAATGAACAGATCAAATATGATGCCTTCAGTCGCTGTTTGAAATATCGTAACTCCATGATTACAACTCTGAAACACATTTTTTTAATGAACTCAGACTTTCCAAGTTGGGGGCGTGTCAGTAACAAAGAAATCATGGATAATATGAAAGTGACGGCTACAGCAGATGGTAAAGTAAGTGGGAATCTTGCACGTTATCTGTTCAGTTCTTCATTTTTTTTCCAGTCAAGGCTAAATACACTTCTTGTCATTGATGATACCACTTGAACACACACCACATAGCAATCACCAGCTCTCGCATCATTTCCAGCCAAAGACAGTGATGCAGCGGTGCTTTAGTCATTTAGTCTGTCCAGCTCTCTCACCTCCTCATCTATACACTCTGCTCAAACAGCTTTCATGCTAATACCGCTGTCAACACCATCGCACTCATCATCTCTTAGATCATCACTAGCTAGCCGAGCCGAGCCGGGTCTCTGCTGTATCTCAGCGTCTCCACCACGTCTACGCTTCCTCACTGGGAAAAGGTGAGTCAGGAAAGAAGATCTCGCAATTTTGTGTTTAGGAGGTAGCTGCAGAACCGGACTGTTATCACTTATGTTAACAATTATAATGAAAACATAACACCAGCCAACAAATGAGCACCGAAATCGCTAAACACGTCACACATATTTCAGTATAAACATACGTAACGTGTTTCAGGGTAGAGTTTACGTTTAAACTCCACCCTCGTTGGAGAAAGAAATACAAATCACACACAGCTGCACGACACACATTAATGTCTTAAATTGCTGAAACCATTAAGTATCATCAAAACACACACATCTCACGTACCTCTCTCAGATGCACTAACACACCATTGAGGAAAGACTGTGTGTGTGGGTGTATATATACACACACACACACACACACACACACACGATACACACCTGTCCCGGACGCACGCAAGAGAGCACGCAGAACCCAAACTCCAAGCCGCAGTGTTTACCTCCATGGAAACATTTCAGGCATGCATTTCAAGTAACGCAGCACATTAACAAAACACTAAAACCATCTGCAGTGTCAACATTCCTGCAAACCTGAGATGTTCTCTTTACCGAAACTCAAACCACACACACACACACACACACACACACACACACACACTGGACAACTGTGTGAGGTGCTGTTTAAAACTGAGACTTACCTGTGACATGGCTGAGCTCATACATCCTTCTCTTTTACTGTCTTAAAGCCTGACTGTGCACTCACACACACACACACACACACACACTCACACACACACACACACACACACTTAACTAAGCATGTCCTTCTCTTTCGCCCTACAGCACACCACAGCATACCACAGAGAGGCAGTTAGTCCAACCCTAAAACACAGAAAGAGAGAGAACGACATAGAGGACAGAGAGTGAGACCCTACGGGGAGAGAGAGAGAGAGAGAGAGAGAGAGAGAGAGAGAGAAATTGGATGGATTGGAAAGACAGAAGAAGAGGAGACACAGTTAATTTAAAAGCGAACAAAGGAACAGGAGGAGAGAAATATAAAATCAGAGCACAAAATAAGAAAAGAGAAAGGGATAGAGAGAGAGAGAGAGAGAGAGAGAGAGAAGAATGAGAGGGACAAACTTACAAAAATGAGGGAAGAATCAGAAAATCAGAGCATGGAACAAGTAGAGAGAGAGAGAGAGAGAGAGAGAATGGAGGAATGCAAGACTTTCCAGAAACTACATACACTCTTAAGAAAAGGTTCTTTAATGGTTCTTTTGATAGTTCAGGGCTCTTTTTTTCTCTTATATTTTACATAGAACCAGGGTTTCCCTAGAGGAACAAGCTGAAGAACCTTTCACAGTTCTAGATTTGACTCTGTATGTGGTGAACTGAGTGAACATCGCGTTTATGCTGAGAGATACAGAAATCTGGTAAGCGAATGAGTCTTCGTTTCATCCAGAACTACTAGAATCAGAGAAACTGTGCTCAAGCAGAAAGATTGGTGTTCCTGCCAGAACACCAGGTGATCTTCAGTGAAGTTCTGGTCATTCCAGCCTGGTCCCTCACTGGCTGTTACTCATCGCTGCTCATCCTCCTCGTCCTATGTGTGTCCAATTCCAGATTTATGGTGGCTCATTAGAACCAGAGGAGGTCTGTGTCAAGTTTTTGAAGGTTACTCCCAAGTGCTCCTTGAGTTTCCTCTGGATTCTCCAGTTGCCTCTTACATCTAAATTTCTCCCAGGTGCAGGAGTTGTATGTATGAGGATCTTTGATAGATCGCTATCCCAATCAGGATGTACTCCTGGAATATTGGAATTTTAAACATGCTGGAAAATATCGGACAATTTGCTGCTGCTCACGGTCTGGACACGTCACATCACCATACTGCCAGGGTTCCTCAAGGGTTTTTTGAATGATTAAGGGTTCTAGCTTTCTAAAGGGGTTCTATGTAGAATCTTTATTGAAAGGGAAAGTAATCTGTTGTAGGGTTCTCTGTCGACCCTTTAAGAGTTCCCTCAGACCGAAGAACACTACAATAATTAAAAAAAAACCTTTAAGGAACCAAAAGGGATTATCAGGGTTTTTATGATTAAGGGTTCTAGCTTTCTAAAGCTTTTCTGAAAGCGAAGCCATAAGTCTAAGGTTCTCTACTGAGCCTTTCCTCAGAAGGAACCCTTAAATCCCTTGAGCAACCAAAATGTTTTTTTTTTTTTATTTTCACCAAACTGCCAGGATTCCTCAAGGTAATTTTTTTTTAAATAATTAAGCAATAATTTAGTAATCCAAACGGTTTTATGTGGAATTTTTTTCTCAAAGGAAAGCAAGCTGCTGTTAGGTTCTTCATTTAACCTTTAAGAGTTCTCGCAGAGGTCTAAAACTCTTCAGTCTTACAAAAAAGAAAAACTTAAGGAACCAAAAGTTCCTTAAAAAAGTTTAGCAAGTTTCTTTTTTAAAGGTAAAGGGTTCTGGCTTTCTAGACGCATTCTGAAAGTGAAGCCGTCTGTTGTAGAAACTTTAGGAGTTTCTCCCTCCGTGGGATAAAGTGAAGAACTCTTTAATCATTACAAAAAAAAACCCTTCATTTATTGAATGATTAAAGGTTTGAGCTTTTTAAACGGGGGTTATGTTCAATCTTTCCTAAGAGAAGCCATCTGTTATAGGGTCCTCCACTTAACTTTTAAGGGTTCCTTCAAAGCGATAAACCAGAGAACCTTACTTTACTGGACCTTACTGGAATCTTACTTCAAAAGGAAGGTTCTCCATGGAACCCACAGAAGAACAAACCTGAGAACCTTGTAGGCTGCTGGAAGAACTAGTAGCTTTCTGCAGCATTATTCTGGATTAGTTAGTGAGGCAGCTAGCTCAAAGATATCCACCCATTTACAATCCACCTCCATGACACATCGTCAGGAGGAAGTTCAACTGTATTCACTATAGAGATATTTATGGCAGATGTATCGATGTTTACATTTTTACTTTGGCAATAACGCCCTTTGTACATTTGGGGAAAGTCCTGTAGTCCCCATATAAACCAAGTGTAGCTGTATATATAACTATATTTTGGGGAAGATCTGAAAAAGGTCCATAGCATTTGCATAGCATTCCTTTTTTTTTTTTTTTTACCAAAGATCTGGAGAAGTGAATAGCAATGATGGCAACAGTTACAGAACAAACGTCCTTTTCTTATCTCTCCAGCACTTTCTGTAGCTAGTCTCTGGTCTGATGAGCTTCCTTAAGTTAAATCTTTCCCATAAACGCGTGAGATTGGCTGAAACTGAGGATCTGCTACAGAAGCCACGCTGGTTCATGTTGCTCTGTTACAATATCAATCGAGCGCAAGGTTCTTGGCACAACACGAGTGGTGAAACGTTGGCAAAGCGGCATTCCACAGTGAAGAAAAGAAATGCGTTAGGCAGCATGGAGAGGAAAAAAAAAAAAGAAAATGAGGAAACACTTTGCTGACTCTGGGATTTGAGTCGAATGAACACATTATGAAGCAATGAAAGCAGCCCTTGTGAACAACTGTTTGAATAATGACGCCCAACACACACACACACACACACACACAATCAAACCTGGAGATTCGAGCTGACAGTGAGAAGGCGAGAGAATGTTGGGTGGAGTCTGGTGGAGTCTTTGGGTTTTCCTCTTGAGGGAATTACTCAGCATAATTTTGGTTTTGAGGCAATTAGTCAGTTTAATTGTTTTTTCCATTGACCTTTTCTCTAATAGAAAGCACAATGCTAAAACCATAAATACCTCCTATAGAAACATTTGAAAAAAAACAAAACAAAACATGGATTTCATACTTTTTGGCCGTGTGGTTCGGAGCCATCTCCACCCATGCTGTTGGAATTTAACCCGTTTTATTCCCGTCGCCCCACACTCGGTCACCGCTGGCTACATTTACAGCCACTTAGTGCTGCTTCTTTCCAGAAACGCCCCTTCAGATGCGGTTAGCGAGGTTTACTTTGGCAAAGAGAAATCATATCCTCTTTATAAAAAAACATGTTTGGGAGACTGCAGGCTTCGGGGCAGCCGGGGTTATGCAGGGGGTCACACATTCCCTGCTTCTCGTTAACGCGCCGCAGAACCGATTCAGGCCAAGAGGACTTATAAAGTAAATTCCAGCAGTGTAGTGTGTAGTTGTGGTCTGATCACTTTTCAACAAATATATACCATTTTTTTTGCTTTGTTGATACTTATGTTAACCTATGATTCAAAAATCCATCACTTAAAGTGTTTTTGTAACTCTAAGTCCTGTAGTCACTTTATAATTAGCAGTTCCTACATATATATATATACATATATATATATATATATATATATATATATATATATATATATATATAGAAAAAAGGAGTGGTGTTGATGTATTTTCTAGAACAGCAGCTCGGACAGTAGTGCAGCTGCAAATCACAGGTTTATATGAACGCGCTCGTTCTAATACGTTATCGTTTCTATAGTAACGGCTCATTCACAGGGACGTGTACAGCGGACGCTCCACTGATAATAAACAGGTTAAAAAAGTGTGTAATCGTTGATGTGGTGAAGTTTTCTGTAAGGAGATGTTTATTTAACATTGATGGAAGGAGTCTCCAGGGTCAGTGCTTTGCAACAGTGCTTTTCTGACACCTTCATTACAGAGGAGTTTATGCTTCTTTGCGGTTTTTCAGCAACAAGACAAGCATTTTTTTGTCTTATTAACTTCAAGAGAGAGAAAAAAAGAGAGGCTGGTGAGGGAACGACTGTTTATAGCTGCTATAACATAAGAGAGAACCTGAACTAACTTGTTTCACAGACATTAAATGTATATAACTGTAAATGGATAAAAAGTATGACACATCATTTTTTCATTATTCAAAAAATTGCAATCTTTGGACATTCACTGTGGTATAAGAGGAATAAAACACTTAAGTACACTTGAGGTGTAGGATATCATAAGTGATCATAATCAGTACATCAGTAGTAAAAGCATGTCTAATGCTGAATTCCCTGAACTGTAAACATGTACAGCTGAAAAAAACAAAACACCTGCTCCATCGTTCATTGAGGAAATGGTGAAACAAGTTATCCAGGAATATACGCTGTCCGGGAAAGAACCAGAGGCCATGAATCTACATTTTGATTGCGATGCATCTGTGAGCGATGTGAGAAACAGATGGACGGAGGAAATGTTCAGAACAGATGTAAAATACAAAAAACAAAACACAAAACATTTGGTGCTGGATCATGCATGTGACGAGCAGGGTTTGCAAAAGTTTATGCGCCCATTCATGTGGAATTCACACTTACGCTGCCTCACATGCTGAACCGATGGACAAGCTCAAACCTGTACCGAGCCCTGGGGACCAAAAAAAATAAATGAAGCTGTCCTCCTCGCAGCTGCCTAATCATTATAACACACGAGTGACGTCTCTTACACGACCAAACCCCAACTCTCATTATCGAGGATTACGATCGGATATGAGCGCACATTCAGCTCAATACAAAGAACTTTCGAAGGTGTAGTTACAATTTTCGAGGAAAATTCAGGAGAGAAAGGGGTTTGTGCTTACCTGTCGCCCTGCAGCGCTGATCCTCAGCTTCTGTGTAGGAAAAAAAAAACAGAAAACGCTCAATGAGGATGATGGAAACGTTGCAGTGTGGATCTTTACCCGCGAGCAGTTGCTTTTACATGCAAATCAGTGTAATAAATAGCTCAGAGGAGCTGTATGAATTCAAATAGCACCATTATTATCTGAAGTATACACACGGCCTTGAGTATGCTTTAATATGCCAAAGCAAATTAAGTAATAGTTATTGAAAAAAAAACACACAAGGTCTATGCAGGGGTAAGTGAGAAAACACAAACTCCAGCCTCATATTGTTTTCTTCAGTGACCAAAATATCTAATAAGATTCCAGTTACATACAGATGTTTCTTCAGTGAAATAGTTAAATTTTAGAAGGTAATTATTAGAGTTTTTAATATATTATGGTAAATATTGGATATTATGAACAGTGAGACCATCATCCATAATCATACTGCATAATATCAGTACTTATTAAGCTGTTCATTTCTACAGTCTGATTGGTCGGAAGATCTCCACAGCAACAGCTCTTATATTAACGCACTCGTTCTAATACGTTACCGTTTCTATAGTAACAGCTCATTGACAGGGACGTGTACAGCAGATGCTCCACATAAACAGATTAAAAAGCGTGTGTAATTGTTGATATGGGGAAGTTTTCTGTAAGGAGTTGTTTATTTGTTTAACATTTATGGAAGGAGTCTCCAGTGCCAGCGCTTTGTAACCGTCAGAGGTAAAGCCGTAACTTTACGTTTTCTGAGATCTACAGGACAGAGGAGTTTACGCTTTGCGGTTTCCCAGTAACACGACTGCATTTTTTCTTATTAACTTATTAAAAGAGAGAAAAAAGTGAGGCTGGTGAAGGAACGACTGTCTAGAGCTGCTATAACAGCACACAGAACATTCCACAACTTTAAATGTAATTAAAAGTAGATAAAAAGCATATGGCGTTCTTTAATTTCAAAGAAATTTAATTTTAATTTTAAAGAGACATAAAAACACTACAAGATGTGCTGCTATTGCAAAATAAGAGGTGGTAATAATAACTCCACTTCATCACACCACCCTGAAGTTGATTATTTCCCTACAACAGCATGGCGTGCTTTATTCCTCTTGTACCATAGCAGTTTACCAATGATAACAATTTTTAAAAACATTTAAAGAATGACACTTCATACTTTTGATCACAAAATACTGTCAAATACAGTATTGACAGTATATACTGTCAAGGACAAATACTGTCTTTGACGTGAAATGCAAAATGCAAAAACAAACCAAGAGCAAAGCAAAACATCACAGGAAATGTAAAGCTAATCCAGCAAGTAAAAGCTAACCTAGTGAGTGTAAAGCTCACCTAGCAAGTCTAATGTTAAACTGGTGAGTGTAAAGCTAACCCGGCGAGCATGAAGCTAACCCAATGAGCACGAAGCTAACCCAGTGAGCACGAAGCTAACCCAGCGAGCACGAAGCTAACCCAGCGAGCATGAAGCTAACCCAGTGAGCACGAAGCTAACCCAGCGAGCATGAAGCTAACCTAGCAAGCATGAAGCTAACCCAGCGAGCACGACGCTAACCCAGCGAGCTTGAAGCTAACCTAGCAATCATAGCTACTGTGTAATTCTATAATTGTGTGCTGCTACATGAAGGCTGATTCCTGATTCCATGCTGTTGTGTTTAGTTGCTTGAGTGACGTCGGAGGCGGAGTCTCAGACAGATGGCTGTCAATCAAGCATCCTCAGAATATTGACTGACTTGATTAACTTCTGTTTGAGACATTGAGTACAAATAATATTCATTAGGAAAGAATAAATATAACAGATCTAAGGTGCTGTTTTATCTTACAGAGTTTATGAAGGCCAAATGAAAGGATATTAACAGCTTATTCACTTTGTCCTCATCAACAGCAGCATGTGACAGTGAGCTTAAAGGACGGCCTCTCGACCTGCTGAGCTCAGAAACTCCTCCTGAGGAAGTTTCTCTCTCACACAGCACTAATGAGAGGAGCAGCCTGAGGGTACACTCAACATGTCGTCACCTGTGACCCTGAGGGACTGTTACGGCAGCTGACCTTTGACCCCAGGGCTCAGGGATAGCCCTGATGTAAGCTTTATCATGTGCTGGTTAGGGAAGCTCTTCAAAATGTGCCAAATTCCATAGTTGTACACACACACACACACACACACACACACACTGGGTTAGAGTATTGGATCTGTGTGTGTGTGAGCAGATGGAGATGAATTTCGTCTTTTAAAAACTTATTAAAATCTGCAACAAGTTTGAATGTAGAATTTATCCTAATTATACAGTCTATTATATATCTGTCTCTGTCTGTCTGATTCTGCTTATTAGTCTGTTGATCTGTCTGTCCTTCTGTCTGCCTGTCTGTCTCCCGGTCAAACTGTCTGTCTTCTAACTGTATTTATCTGTCTGCAGGTTTTCTTTATCTATCTATCTCATCCAGCACACACACGTCCAGCACACACACATTCAGCACACGCATATCCAGGACACACATAACCTGCACACACAGATCCAGCACACATGTCCATCACACACTTCTAGGAAACCCACATCCAGCACACACATCCAGCACACATGTCCATCACGCTCACACACAGCACACACATGATCAGCACACATGTCCAGCACACACACATTCAGCACACACACATCCAGCACACATGTCCATCACGCTCACACACAGCACACACATGATCAGCACACATGTCCAGCACACACACATTCAGCACACACACATCCAGCACACATGTCCATCACACACTTCCAGGAAACCCACATTCAGCACATACATTCAGCACACACACATCCAGCACACACAGGTCTAGCACATGTGTCCAGCACACACATCCAACACACACGTTCAGCACACATGTCAAGCACACACACATTCAGCACACGCACATGTCCAGCACACATTCAGCACACACATGTCCAGCACACATGTCTAGCACACACACATCCAGCACACACAGGTCTAGCACATGTGTCCAGCACACACATCCAACACACATGTCCAGCACACACGTCCACCACACATGTCCAGCACACATATTTAGCACACACGTCCAGCACACACACATTTAGTGCACACACATCCAGCACACATGTCCAGCACACAAACATGCATCTAGCAAGCACACATCCAATACACACATCCAGCACACATGTGAACCGCACACATGTCCAGCATACACATGTTCAGCACCACTGAGCCCAGCATATACATTGCCAGCACACACTCACACACACACATCCAGCACACACATTCAGCACACATGTCTAGCACACACGCACATCTACCACACATGTCTACACATGCACAGCGTTCAGTAGTGTACAGTACTGACGTGCAGCAGTAGGTGTTAATTCAGTAGCGTACAGTACTGATGTGCAGCAATAGGTGTTAATTCAGTAGTGTACTGACCTGTATCAGTAGGTGTTCATTCAGTAGTGTACTGATGTGCAGCAGTAGGTGTTAATTCAGTAGTGTACAGTACTGACCTGCAGCAGTAGGTGTTAATTCAGTAGCGTACTGACCTGCAGCAGTAGGTGTTAATTCAGTAGCGTACTGATGTGCAGCAGTAGGTGTTAATTCAGTTGCGTACAGTACTGACCTGCAGCAGTAGGTGTTAATTCAGTAGCGTACAGTACTGACCTGTATCAGTAGGTGTTAATTCAGTAGCGTACAGTACTGACCTGCAGTAGTAGGTGTTAATTCAGTAGCGTACTGACCTGCAGTAGTAGGTGTTAATTCAGTAGCGTACAGTGCTGACCTGCAGCAGTAGGTGTTAATTCAGTAGCGTACAGTACTGACCTGCAGCAGTAGGTGTTAATTCAGTGGCGTACAGTACTGATGTGCAGCAGTAGGTGTTAATTCAGTAGCGTACAGTACTGACCTGCAGCAGTAGGTGTTAATTCAGTAGCGTACAGTACTGACCTGCAGCAGTAGGTGTTAATTCAGTGGCGTA
>CM074974.1:30327924-30338589 GCA_037576825.1 Pangasius krempfi | reverse complement strand
CTTATCAAACTGCACCTGAGACACTGTTTATTTATTTAAAGCGAAGGATCCTCACATTAAATACTGACTTTGTTTCAGTTATTACTGTTTACTGCCCTTTATAGGAGTTTTTAATGTAGAAACATTTAATTTCCTTATTGAAGGCATCTTTGCTCTACAGCATGTGCCTAAGACTTTTTCACAGAACTGTATCTCTGTCTGCATGTCCATCTGTCCGTCTGTATGTCTGATTATCTATCTATCTATCTATCTGTCTGTCTGTCTATCTATCTATCTGTCTGTCTGTCTGTCTGTCTGTCTGTCTGTCTATCTAATGTATCTACAGTTGAGGCCAAAAGTTGACATAAACCTAGGCTAAAGTATCTCCACACGTTTCATATGACCATACTTTTCTTTTGTCCAATCAATTAATTAGGGCATCTACACGTTAGAGTCGATTAGAGTCAGATTTATTTTAGCTTTAATCCACTATATCAGAATTCCCGTGGGTCAAAAGTTTACATACACCAAGCTGACTATCTCTTTGTCCTCCACAAGTCCGGTTCCTCCTTAGGAGCAATTTCCAAACAACTAAAGGTGCCACAAGCTTCTGTACTAACAAAAGACACTGCATCGTTCCAGAAGAGGCACACATAAACTCCCAGTGATGAGCCAACTGAACCCCCAGACAGTAAGAAAGGACCTGGTGAAGGAAAGTGAGACATTAGGTAGCAGAGTGCTACATCACCGTGGCCTGAAAGGCTGTCAGGTGATCACCAGCCTTTTGGAGGAGTGTTCTCTGGGCAGATGAAACAAAGATCGAGCTGTTTGGCCATACTGATCAGCATAATGTGTGGAGGAAAAAAGAGCTTTTAATCTGAAGAACTGTGAAGCAAGGGAGTGGCAGCAAGGTATCGTGAGAAACCTGTGGAAGGCTGCAATAAGAGATTGATTCAAGTTCAAGCAATTAAAAGACCACAAAACTAAATATTAATAAAGCATATGTAAATGTTCCAGTTTTGGTTGTATATTAGTTTTTAATGATTTTTTAGGATTTATTTGCTGTTATGAGGGGGTGCGGTGGCTTAGTGGTTAGCATGTTTGCCTCGCACCTCTGGGGCCGGGGGTCCGAATTCCGCCTCCGTGGGAGAACTCCGGAGTTTGCCTACTGTCCCCATGCTTTGAGGGTTTCCTCCCCCAGTCCAAAGACTTGGGTTGTAGGCTGATTGGCATTTCCAACTTGTCTGGAGTGTGTGAATGGGTGTGTGATTGTGCCCATGCGATGGGTTGGTGTCCCCTGGCGTGTGCCCCGAGTTCCCTGGAATAGGCTCCAGGCTCACTGCGACCAGGCTGATGGATTTTTTTTATTATTATTAGTTTTATAATTTGTAATTCTTACTTTTATATGCAGGACTGCACTTAAACTTACTAGAGAATGAATGAATGAATGAATCTGTGCATGTTCACACTCCTACCCCTCACACCTGATCATCTGTGTCCTGCACTGAACACACACACAGAGCTGAGACTTCACTGTAATAACATCATCCACCACTAGATGGCCTAGTTCTCTTTAAAATCACCTGGAGAGCTTGTTCTTACGTCTTCGTAGTTTTATAATGCTCTAAATCGAGGCTTAACTCTTAAAAGCATCTGGTTGAGTTGACGTCATCGTGTCAGTCACGTGTAATAATTTCATAATGACGTAATTAATATTCCTAATAGTCCTACACAGTTGAGGAAATAGTCTGAAGTCCTGGAGAAGTGCTTATGGGTGTGACTCATACCTGTTACCTGTAGGGGAGGAGCCAGAGGACCACTCCCCTGTCCTACAGCCAATCAGATGGTGTCTTAAAGGATTCTTTACAACAGGCATAATGGGGCGGAGTCTGTAGCTATTATATTATATTTATATTATATTATATTAAAATTGTAATGGTTATAGATGTTATTATAGTTAAAATCATTATTATTTATTATAGTTATAATGCTAAATGGGTTTAAAATTCTGACACTGAAGTGTTTTTAAATCTAAAAATCTATTTTTAATAAAACTACTGATAGTAAAGAAATTAGATATTTGGAGTCTGACTGGTTCAGGGCTTGATGTGAATAAAGTCTTCACTCAAGGTTTATTCTTCATTCAAACACAGGAGGAGTCTTTGCGTCGGAGGGGCGTGGCCTTGTGGAGAAGGGGCGGGGTCTGAGCAGCCTTAGGGCGGTGTGTGGAGCGTTAAGGGGGCGGGGTTTATTACCCGTGCTACGAGTTAATGTGAGAGATAGTGGAGAGCAGAGGGACTCTCTCTCTCTCTCTCTCTCTCTCTCTCTCAGTCTTTCTGTGTGGATTAGCGCTACATTTTTTTCCCTTTTCGGCCCCAGGAATGTTTCACACGTGAGTAATTCTCAATGTTACTCTTTAAAAAAGTAGTGCTTTTTAATTCTAAGGGAGAGTTAAAATACCTAATGAAATGAACTGAAACTGCTTTCCTAGTGATAGATAGAGCTTTTCTTTCTCTGTGCAGTGAAAAGAGCCTGAGATCCAAAGCAGCTTTTACTGTTTGATTATTTCTTATTATTCCTGACATGTTGGCTAAACGTGGCTGTTTATTCAGAAATTCCCAGAAACTATTCCTACCTAGGAAAAGGGGAATGTGAGAAGCCAGTTTGCACAGCTGGAGACTGGAGACTCATCTGTTCTGTACAAATGCACAGAATAAGTAGCAATGCGGTGTAGCTGAAGTGAGAAGTGATTAGGAGTGAAAGTGGAACTAGTGTTTTTAATTCAGATTAAAACCCTGACTTGTTCACACTGTCCTACACTACCATGACAGGGTCTGGATATGATTTGTGTATGTTCAGTATTGTTATAGCTTTTCTGTTAATGTACTGTTGTCATAATGTATTATTAATGTTTTGAATGTTGATGTAAAGTACCAAGATGTTGGGCACAAAATAAAAAGTGCTACTAAGTTGCCAGTTTATTAGTTGTTAGACTGAAACACAGTAAACTTCGTATTTACAATATATACATTTTATTAGGTATATGAATCTAATTACGAATAAACTCAGTGTATATGTAGCCCCCGTAGCTCTTTTTCTTTCCTTTTTTTTTTTTTTTTTTAAATGTCATCACTTATAGTATAACAATATTTTTTTTTCCCACCAAGTGGCTCGTCAGCATTAATCATAAACTGCTTTCTATGTTTTTCTATTAAACATCTTATGATTTATTTTTTTAAACATTTCATTTTGAAACTTGCATATGTTGCTGCACGGCACATAACCAGTCAGTACCTTGTGCACTGATGCCAGTCTTCAGCAAAAAGCATCCGGCTGGAACTTTAGGTACTGGGCCATTGATAAATTTCCTAGTGCTAAAAGTCTGGTACCTTGTTATTTTGCATATGAGCATTTTAACATCAGAGTACACTGCTACGAGCTATGAATCATATTTTGAACTCTCTGATATTAACTGACCTTTTGGAAGCCACACCCCCTTTGCCCCATCTCTCATTATTATGGGTATGGTGGAAGCATGGTTTCTGTGATGAACATGAAACAACCGTGCTGAGTTTCCTAAAATTTTACAGAGTTAAGACCATCTTAACCTGGAGAGAGAGAGTGTTCAATCTGATGCTGACTTTACCATTTAATGAAGACTTTAATGTTCTGCAATGCTTTTGGCAAATTTGCCCCTGATTTGCAAAAGGACCACATTAAAAGTTTACTGTGCTTTGTTTTTTCACTGTTTACTGTATTTTCTCAGTGCTAAAGTTGAAACAATGGTGGATGCTCTAAAATTCTTGGTTCCAATTGTTGGTCAAAGTTCTTAGGCCCAAAGTTTTCACATTGGCTGAACCCACCGTGGACTGGAAAGTTTAGCATCTATCTAAACTTCAAAACTGTACCATAACCCATTGAGGACTGGAGTCTCTCATAGACCTGTACACAGTGTTATTCCTGTTCATGTGAACCTGAAGTGTGGGTGTGTGTGTAATACCTGTTCTGTTTCCAGGAACAGCCAGCGCCGCTGAGGACGTGTGTGTGGAATCTGATTTAATCAAAGTGAGTTCGCAGTTTCGCTTGTCCAAAGCGAGCTGGCTGCAGCTGGGATGTTCGCCAGCGGGATGCTGCAGCAAAGCAGCCTGGGAAACAAACGCTCACCTGTGGGCATTACACGATTGTCCAGCTCACACTTCTTTCCCCCGGGTTCAGGATCGAGTTCCAGACCTGGCTCTATTAAGAGTGACTCACTGAGCTCTATCAGCTCCGACCCGGAATACATCATGCAGCTTGTCAGCGATGTACGGAAATTTGCTGATGTGCTGCTTCACCTCAAGGAAGCGTTTAACTCCAAAGGTGAGCTGCTGTTTGCAGTATTTCACTGTTTGTTTACAATGATTAAGAAACCTCCAAAGTTTTCAGTCTCAAAATTCTGTGGTGGAACCCCCAGTGTTCTTAGTCCCAAAGGTATCACAATGATTGCAACTTCAAAGTTTTTACAGTTATAATAATAGTTTAAAGTTGTCAGTTCAGAAGTTATCAGTGTGGCTGATTCTCCAATGCCCTCAATCCTGAAGTTATCACATGGGTTGAAGCTCCAAATTTCTTACTCCAAAAATTTTAACAGTAGTTGAACCCTCACAGTTCTCAGCTCCAGTGTTATGTAGTGGTTGCAGCTGATATGTTCTTGTTTCCAATGTTATAATAATGGTATGAGGAAAAGTTCTCAGTCTCAACATAAGAAAATTCATTGAAACTTTATTGTCCAGAGTGTGACGTTGATTAGAATGCTTGAAGATACAAAGTTTCCAAAGTTATAACACTGGTTGTAGTTCTTGGTCTCCTTGTTCTAATAATGTACCCCCAGTGTTTTCAGTCTCAAAGTTTTCACAGTGGTTGTACACTCAATGTTTCATAAATGTTGAGACTCCAACATTCTCAGTCTCGAAGCTATAAAATCAGTTGGACCCTCAATGTCAGTCCAAGAGTAATTACAGCGCTTGATCCAAAGTTCTCATTTCTAAAGTTAGAATAAGGCTTATACCTCCAAAATTATGGGTCCCAAAGATTGACCAGTGGTTGCAGCCCTAAAGTTCTTTGGTTGACCCCTCAGTGTTCTCTGTCTGGAAGTAATTACAATAGTTATAGATCCAAAGTTCTCATTCCTGAAGTTATATCAATGGTTGAAGTTTACATTCTTGGTCCCAACTTTCAATGATTGGACCCCATAGATCAGTCAATTTTTACAGTTGCTCGTCCAGCAAAGGTTATTACAGAGGTCAAACCCCTTAGAACTTCTCAATTTTTTCTCAGAGTTCTCAATCCAGAACTGTTACAAAATTGTTCTCATTTTAAAGTTGTAGCAATGGTTGGTATTGGTCCCAACACTCTAACAATGGTTGGACCCCCAAAGTTCATAGTCTCATTGTTCACAATGGCTGAACCTTCAAAAAGCTTGGTCTCAAAGTTATTATAATGGTTGAGACCACAAATTTCACCATCCCAAAACTATAAAATTGGCTGGACCAGTTTTGTTCTTAGTTCAGTGGTAATTACAATGCTTGAAGATCCAAAGTTCTAATTTCTGAAGTTATAACAATTGTTATAATAGACCCCTTATTTTCTCAGTTCCAAAGATATTACATTGGTTGACCCCCATTATTCTCAGTGTGAAATTTAATGAAATGTATTACTATGTTTGAATGTCCGGGATTTTCATTTCAAAGTCATAGTAATCGTTGTAGCTCCAAAATTATAGGTCCAAAAGTTTTACCAATGGTTGGACCCCCAGTGTTCTCAGTCCCAAAGTTTTCACAATGCCTGACCAACCATCAGCATTATTACAGTGGTCAATACCACAATGTCCTCACCCTCACATTTATAATAAGGGTTGAGCCATCAAAGTTCTCAATACCAAAGCTATAAAATTGGTTGAACCCCCAAAGTTCTCAGTGTAAAAGTAATTACAATGGTTGGCGATCCAAATTTCTAAGTATCCAAAGTATAACAATAGTGGTAGCTTCAAAATGATCGGTCCCAAAGCTCTAACAGTGGTTGGATTCCAGTGTTCTCAGTCTCAAAGTTTTCCTCTGAGGTATTATAGTAGTCTAAGGTATAATCAGAATCATTTTATTTGTATTAGCAGTTTACATGTATTAGCAGTTTTTCTTGGTGTTTGGTCACAACATGATACATTCAACAGTTCACAACATACACATCACAGACAACACAACACAATTACCATCCTAATATCCAATATATGAGGGTTTCAATGGTTGTAACCCTAATTTCTCTGTTCTAAAGCTATACAATTGTTTGAACCCCAAATGTCATCACTCTGGAAGTAATTACAGTGGTTGAAGATCTAAAGCTCTCGTTTCTGAAGTTATAACAATGGTGGTAGTTCCAAAATTCTTGGTCCCAAGGTTTTCACAGTGGCTAAACCCTCAGAGTTATTACAGTGGTCAAACCCCTAAAGTCCTCACTCTCAAAAGTTTTAATAAGGGCTGAGCCCTAAAAGTTCTTAATCCTAAAGCTAAAAACGTTGGTTGAACCCCTATTGTTCTCAGTCCAAAAGTATTTACAATGATTGAAGATCCAAAGTTCGTATTTCTGAAGTTATAAAATGGTGGTAGCTCAAAAATTCTTGGTTCCAGAGTTCTAGCAATGGCTAAACCCCATTGTTATTACAGTGGCCAAATCACTCAAATCTCCACTCTCACAGTTATCATAAGGGTTGAAACCACTCCAAAGTTCTCATTCTCAGTCTTATCAATGATACACAGAAATATTGCTTCTGTCTCTGCGTTCCCTTCAGGAGTTTGTTTAGGCAACACTTTTAGGCATCACTTGCAAAAATCCCAGGATAAACTCAATCATGTTCAGACAGATGTTGTCCTGTCAGGTTATTTTGGGCAAAGTTGAAGATGTTGAGTAAGATGATGGAAAGAAATGTTGCTCTGATGGAGGTGCAGTATCATTTTAAATGCAATATCGTAAAGCGTGATAAAAGGGCTAAGCAATTTTCACAGTACAAACTTGCTCTTTGTTCTTTATACAGCAGCTCCTGTGAATTATGTGTTGTGTTTAGTTGTGATGTGTTCAGCTCTCAGGTCATGCTAGATGTGTTTGTCTTTGTCCGCTCGGTCACTAACCTGCTGTATCTGTGGCTGTTTTGTGGGCAGATTTCAGATCCTGAGAAATTATGCAACTGACAGTGAAATAACACGCTCAATACTGAAGACATTGCAGGCCTTTTTGTTGGTTGTTCTTTTCTCTTTGTAATGTTGTTTCTTATTAGCAATACTATAGGCAAGCTTAACTTATGGGTTTGACTTGGGTTTTGGCAAGGTTAAGACCTTTTTTGAGGTTTTTCTTTAAGCTCTATTTAGAGAGAGGGAATAAGAGAGCGGGAAAGAGGTAGAAAGAGGAGTGGTAGTTGTAAGTTCAAAGCCCAGGATTGCCAGAGAGCCACTTTTAACCCTTAAATGGTCAGCTCTACACTTGGTATGACCTTTAAATCTTTCTGGATAAAAGCATCCACCAAATAGAAATGTAGAGAGGGACAGACAGAGTGCTGAGGTACCTTTCAAGGGAGAGAAACTCCAACTCTGTCATTTCACTTCTACATGGCAGCTATATGAAACTCCATATAAAGCTGTAGGCTAATCCAGGCTCATGAGTAGATTTTGGCATTGTGATGAATTACTCTGGGGGGAAAAGGGGGCACGAAAGGCATCTGATCTCGATATTTAAATAGGGAATTCCTGCATTGTGGGAGTACTCAGCAGGAAAAAAAGACTTGAGAATAGTACACTACTCCATAATTAAATGCCTTTTTTTCCTCCACTCATTTTGCTAATCTCAAGTGAAGCGTTTGGAAACCTTTGGGGAAATGATGAAAGAGTGAGTGAAGATTAAGAGGGCGGCTGCTCTTGCGTGTGTGATTACTGCATTCCGGGTCCTGTGTGGTTCGGCTCGGCTTGGATCGGACTCAGCTCGCTAATCCTGACCCGAATACACCGCTTCTCTTAACCCTGTGGTGGTGCCATTAATCCAGACCCCCTTTTGATAGCAATAAAATGTTAATATTTCGCTGTAACCATCATGTTTTGCTCAGATTCTTCACTTCCTGTGTGTTTGGGGTCTCAGGGACTCTAAATGATATTTTTAAAATGACATTATGCTTTCCCACAGAATGATGTGGTGGAATCTGTAAATGTGTACACATGAGTAAACAAGAACAAATTTAGATTTTGCTTGGTTTTGTCCTGAAATGTATCCAGGATAGAAATGCGATGCGCCATATTCAGTCTCATGTTGACCCCAGTGAGGTCTGCAAATGACAACCAAGGATTGAAATCCCTGGCGTATAAATTTTTCATTGTGCACGTTTCTTGTCTAGGTCTGGAAAGTCTGGAAAAGTGTGAAATTTCAAACCTGAGGATTATGAACATTTAGAAAATGTTTTGGGAAAAATTGTACATATTCAATGTGTTCATATTATAAGTGTTCACATTGTTGTCCAAATAGCATCCAAAACACTAAGGTGGTAAATCTGCTATCTTAAGACTTTTCCTTGTTCTTGTATTACACCACAGTGCTGTAGAATTCTCAGTTCTGATTGGTTGGTTCATTTTCTATCACGGAAAAGCAAATCACAGGTTTATATTAATGAGTTCTAATATTTATTGTTATTATTTATATAACAGGAACTAACTTGTTTCACAGAAACATTAAATGTAAACAGCTAAAATGTGTGACGTCTTGTATTCAATAAATAAAAAAAAAAGAATTGTAATCATTGGTTAAATTCTGTGGTATAAGAGGAATAAAACACATGGTGTCATAGGAAAATAATCAGCCTCAGAGTGAAAACAGTAACTGATTCTGGTTTATGTTGGAAAAATCATCTCCAGCATGATTCAACGTTTTGTAGAAGTTTTAAGTGGTTGATGTTGACCTGAGCCGAAGGTAAGGGTTAAATTCGGTGGTGCTGGTGGTGATGCTAGTTGGAGTCAGGAGGAATGTTGTCTTTTGTTGGTGGGTGCTTGACCCCGCTCGGCCTGGAGAGCAGTTTCGAGAGCTAGCTGTGTGACCGCTACTTCTCACCGCGAGTGTTGATGCATTCCTCCACCCACTCCCTCTCTCTTTCTCTGAAATAATGGGACAGCCCAGGATTTTTCACATAGTCTGAATATTTCTGAATGTGTCCCTCTTCCAAAACCTTACTGCTTGACCACGACTCGTTTTTTTAACCTCTTCAGGTTAACATTTGCTGTTAGCAAACTAATGATTACCCTACACGAAAGTGTGATGCATGGAGAATATTCGTCATCGTTATGTAAAATACAGATAGTAAAAGAGTAACTTGGCACTATGACTCAGTGTTTTCTGTTTTTGCTTCTTGTAATCTATCTAAACACGGGAAAGGGCAAATTTGGGCTAAAAAAGGAGGCTAATTGGCCTGCAGGAAGAGAAACTCTACTCTGCTCTGTACAGAGTAGTGGATTACAGCCTCAGAGCGAGCTTTATCTCAGGGTCAGTGCTGAAATAAAGACTAATTCCTTGAAGAATGAACTGTGCCGATGACCCGTTCAGATCCATGCTGCCGGACTTAACCTCGGTTCATTCACTCAGAGGAGATTTGGGATTTGGACGTTCTGCTTCAGATCAGGTGAAGATAAAAGGTGGCCAGGTTCTCAAGGGCAGTAAAAAGATGCGTGCTGTCTCAGGTTAACACTGGGCGGTATTAACGTTAGACTGATCGCTGTCAGAAACTAGTGTGGCTGTACTTCCTCAAAGCAGAGGTGGGAAAAATATTTAATACTTAAGTTTGGTAAATTTGCTAGATACCTTTGTTTTTATCTGCACTGTTAATCATTGATACAGTTCAAAATATTTACTTTTACACTTGAATAGTTGAGTTTGTTTAAACAGAGAATATTTTTGACTTTCACTCAAGAAGAACCTTGGCTCTGTGCTTTTGCTTTTAATTGAAGAAGATTTTGGCACCATACTCATACTTTTACTGAAGTTTCTCAGTACTTTATCCACCCCTGGCTCTCGGTTAACTTGAGGCTTCGCTAAGATCCCATCCCAAGGAAAGCAACAAACCTGGACTGGACTACTCATTCGAATTTCCTGGAATCGGTGAATTGAATAGAAATGAATGAGTAATTTTTCCGGGCCAGGATCTGCAGGTGGACGTCAGCTGGATCCTTATCCCAAGCTTCCGCAAACTTAGCCATTCTTCGTCAGGTCACCGTGTTGGATGGAGCCGAGGAGACGCCGTGTCTGTACTGCTCAAATTTTGTGAAACTGGAGGAGGCAGCAGAGAAAGAGCTGGTGTCTCGGCATTTTTCTTTTTTTCTCAGGGCTGACACTCAATGTCAGCGAAGTGGAGCTGGTTAGAGAACGTGGATAAACTCTGTAGCGGCTACCAAGAGAGGCCATATTTTTGCTAACTGTGTGTTCTGTAATTAAAAGCCAACAAAGGAGTTGCTTGTCATTCATTTTCTTTTGCTTTTGTTACCAGGATAGATGGTTCCTTTTTTGTAGAATAAATAGTTCTAGCAAAATAGCAAAATCAATACCGCTTGCATATTTACAGTCAGGTCCATAAATATTGGGACATGGACACAATTCTAACATTTTCGGCTCTATACACCACCACAATGGATT
>CM074974.1:30304649-30327824 GCA_037576825.1 Pangasius krempfi | reverse complement strand
CATTGTGGTGGTGTATAGAGCCAAAAATGTTAGAATTGTGTCGATGTCCCAATATTTATGGACCTGACTGTACATTTGATTTAAATCTTACTGTAAAGCTAAATCCTCGCAGCTTCAGGGTCCTGGCTTCAATCATGAGATCAGGTTACTGTTTGTGCCGAGTTCTGCATGTTCTCTCGGGTTTCCATGTGGATTTCCTCTAAGTTCTCACCATAAACCAACCTTTAAAACCAAAGACTGATCACATTCATGTTTAATTCTGATTATTCTCAGCCTCAGGTATTCCAGTGACACTTTTCTGGCTACAAGCTTCAGGATCATGAAGGTTGTAATCTCTCTGTTTTTTTCCATATCAAAAGCAATTTCAGGTGTTAGTCCCAAGTAGGAAAAACAAACTTTTGGAAATTGTGACACAATGAGCTTTTGGAGCAAGATATAATCGCTGAATGACTGAATCTTTACAAATTATTAGAGCTTTACAGAAGCAGTTCGATCCTGAGTTCACGTTACTGTTTGTGGACCTTCACATGTTCTGTTCGTTTCCCATGAGTTTCCTCCGGCTTCTCCGGGTTCCCGGTGACTCTAAATTGCCCTTAGGTGTGAATGAGTGTGTGAATGTTTGCATGCATCACATCCAGCGTGTATTTCATTCTCATGCCCAGACAAAAAACATGGCAATGGCAGTGAGGGTTGCCAGGGTTGTGTTTTTTACACTTAATTGGGCTCATTTATAAACAGTGCTGTCTGTAGCAAAAGCAAGTCCACGAGTGGCAGGATTTTGGGCCAAGAACTTGTTTTAAAGCAAATAATTATAATTAAATTGAAGCAAATTCCGCAAACACAGAATAATACACAGAATCATTTCTCTTGTAGGATATATTGCAAAGATTGGGAGAGGGAAATGCGGGATTATAGAACAATGTCTGTACCAGGAGATGATTTAAAAAAGGCGAATTGCAACTACTGTAAAGAGATGCATGTGCACCATGGTGAAAAAAATCTTTTACCATCCAAAGACTGAGAAAAAGAAGACCAAATGTGTCTCCCTTTTCCAAAGCCTGCTTATTTTGGCTTAATTTTAATTCATTTTGTGCCCAAAAGTCATTACTTTTGAGCTGTTTGTGCTAGAGGCATGCCATTTTCAGGGACTGTTGTCTAATATAAGATTACTTTAACTTCTTAAAAAAAGAATGAATATGCAGCTGTGGACCTTCTATTTTTTTACACTAATTTTAGGGCCACACCCCCTTGTTAAAGCCTCTCTATCACAGAAGCTAATGCAGATACAAGCCTGAAATCCTGCGTACTATTTAATTTGGAATAATGACATTTGTATAAGTATGAAGCAAGTCTGAGATGGTCAGTCAGGAGGCTTCCTGTGATCTCTCATGGATTGACCCTACAATATACTTTATATACAGTATACAGATGGATTATCAGCTGCCTCAGACAGCAGTGTTCAGGTAGCTGTGAGACATTTAATATGTCACAGAGACTTGTTTTTCTCATATATTCCAGATGGTGGTTATGTGGACGCTGCATGTTATGGGTCACTGAGCAGCAGTTAACTGGAAGCTCCAACAACAGGCTGTTGTAAATCAGAGGCAGGGCCGTGATTGAAAGTGATTTAAACCCCATTCACTTTATGAGTTTATTGTCTCGGCAGTGCGCAGCTACAGAAAGAAACCCTGCCATTCAGAGGAGTGCAGAATAAGGCGAGCGACAGGCACTTCAATCCGCCGTGCACTCCTACAACAATGACTGATATCTGCTTCAGAATTGCGCGTCTTAAAAAAAAAAAACAGCCCTGCTATTCAGACTCGCTGATGTGAGGCCGAAGCTCTTTTGTCTCCGCTATCACCTCCTGTGTTTTTGTTCTTCCAGCACACTGGCAGAAATTGGCGCGAGCCTCATTTTCCCATGTAAGAATAGCAGTGAGTTTTGAGATCTCTGATCTCCCAGGAGAGTTGCAGCCAGCTCTAAGAGGCAATTCTTTTTCTTTTCTTTTTTTTGTCGTGATGTTGTGGAGGTCACCTTAAATGGCAATTTAGTGTTCGCTGCTCTCTCCCAAGCTTCCAGACCTAAAGAGGAGCTGGAGTTGAACCTGTTTTATTGAGTTGAGAAACAGACGCTTGAATTGTCGTGACGGCCCGGTTGTAGCATTGAGACGTCTCTGTTAATGATGTTCACACAATGTGAGGGGGGTTTGTGAACTTCCACAGAGGTCGTGACCCTGTCCAGAAACAGCAGCATGCGAGAGACATGCCAGTAATTGGATTGGATTATTTTGGGGTGCTCCGTGCCTGGGGACGCTGAACACACTCGGAGGTCGGTTTTGTGTGTGTGTGTGTGTGTGTGTTTTGTAGACAGTTTCCTCAAAGCACTTTAGCAAAGAGTGCCTGTTCACTAGAGTGGGATTTCTGAGATATTCCATATGTCAGGCTGAGTGATTTTTAATTATTTTTTTTTTTTTGCATGTGTGTTTTTGGTGTTCTGGCCAATTATGGTCAAATTAGAGGCGAGTAGTTTTGACCTCTTTGCAACCACGCCTCCAGTAGCACTAATAAATGCCAAATAAATGTCAGCTGTCCTCGTAAAACCCTGGCTGTGCGCATGAGAGAGACTCAATCTGTGTTTGCAGCAAGAAATTCTTCAACTCACCAAAACTCACTTTTTTTTTTTTTTTTTTAGTTTAGCTGTTGATCCAAAGCAGATGCATTATGTGTCGTGTTGTTGCGTTAAAACACTGAGTGACGACATGGTCTGATGGAGCAGAGTTACTATTACTTCTGTGAATTTGATTCCTCAAAGAGTAATTCCCCAAGTGTTTTATTCCTCCTAGGAAGAAGTTATGTCTTGTTTTTACTTATGTTATGGCGGCCTCTCTTTTTTCTCTCTCTTGAAGTTAATAATACAGAAAAACTCAGCGCGTCATGTTACCGAGAAACTGCGAAGCGTAAAGTTTCAGCTTTACCCCTGACTATTACAGAGTGCTGAAACTGGAGACTCCTTCCACAAATGTTAAATAAACTTCTCCTTACAGAAAATTTCACCATATCAATGATTACACATGTACAAGTCCCTGAGAGTGATCTTTTACTATAGAAATGATAACATGGACGATTAGAGTGAGTGCATTAATATAAACCTGCACTACTGTCAGAACTGCTGTTATAGAAAATCTGACCAATCAGAATCCAGAATTCAGACTGTAAGATTAAATACAAGGCTAGCACGCTCTCAGTGTTCTCAGCGTGCTCCTCTCTTGCACGTAGAGCCGGATAGGATTGCATGTAGCATGCATGGACATGGATATTTACATGCAGAATGTAGAGATGAGGGTTCTTGGAAATGGTTCATTCGAGAACAGTCTTTGCATGTAAACAGAGTAAGTGAGGTTCTGCAGTAGTGCTGATGACTCTGTGATATTGGCTGTGACCCAGATGCATTGTGATTTGCTGGTGTTCTGGGAAACCACTCTGACCTTCACTACATCTCAGTCTGATATCCTACTCCACTGGCCATAAAAGCCTCTGACCATGAGGTTTTCTCTGACAGCTTTGGAGCTGAGACTGGACTGTTCTGGACCCATTGCATTGTTTCTGTTAAAGGTGAAACCTCAGCGAAGTGAGCAGTTAGTCCGTCTGTCTGTCTGCGTATTGTCTCCTGCTGACCGTCACTCGTAATCATTCTGGTCTGGAAGATCTCTGCATGTCTGAGAACGAACGTCTGTTTATGAAGTGAATCCGTCGGGCTCCTGAACAATCCCAGACTTCCACAGGAACAGTGTGTTAAATAATCAAACTTCATCCTCGTGAATCGTCCTCTCGGGCCTGTGCGCCTGCAGCACGTGCTGCTTTTCCATGTTCAGGTCTTTAATGCTTAAACGCTGGAGGGATTATTTTACATTTGGGTTTACTCATGCAGCAGATGCATTTTATCCAAGTGAGATAGTGTACAGTCAGAGAGGTGGAAGGTCATGTGATGACGCTGGTGCCATGATATGTCATGCTGCTTAATAATTTAGGAATTTTTTTGGTTTTTGGTGGAGAGACTTTAAACTGCATCTCATCGCATATCCAGCAAATAGAAGAACTTTCGTTGTGAAAAGGTTTTGCTACTTTGTTTGGACTATAAAACAGCACTCCACTTGTGTTTTTTATGTCTCCAGTGTTGAATTGTCAAGTCAGAAGTTGGTTGTACCATAAACAGCAGGTCCACAGCTCACAAACAAAGCCTTTCACCCAGTCACACGCTTTGTCATTCAGTCCCTACTTCAGACTTGCTCAAGGTCTCATTCCTGGCTCTCTTCCACTGACGCAACTGCAACGCATTAAAACTCTGTAGTTTTTTTTTTGAATAACGCAGAACAGCTGGCTGTGCGATGGTGTGTTGTAGCAAACACACTTTCTCGTGTTGTAGTAGCTGCTCTAAAAGGACAAACTTTAAAAGAAGCATTTGGCTAAATATTAAGCGACTCAGAATCACTCCATTGGCCACTTGCATGTATTCAGTATGTGTCATGATAGAATTGGTGTAACACAAAATACACAAAAGAAATACATAAACAGTACAACATTGCAAATACGATCAACGCAAACAGTACAATAATATGACAGTGTAGAAACAGTAGTACATTTAACGCAAACTATACAAACAATACAATAAATACAAAGACAACCACAGAGTAATTGCAGTATGTGTGTAAAACGTCCATGTAGATCGAATGCATTTGGGGAATTTGACCTATTATCTATTTATTTATTATCTATTTATTCTAATTTTATCTATTCATTTATTTTTTCTGCTTCACTATTTTCCATCAGATACATCTCTGTACATGGTTTATAAAAACATTTTCACATATTACGTCGCTTGAGCGTGACTTGCTGATGATACGACAATCACGATATTTAAAAACGTTGCTTACGAACTGACAGCAGAACAGTTCAAACTACAAAAATAAATTATTTAACACTGAAAATGATGTCAATTTTAAAAATTCTACACAATTTTAAGGAGTCAGGAGAACCTTTTAGCATCTGCTGCTTCTAACAGTTTGTAATTTATATATTTTTTTTTTGTAACAAATATTTTGACGACACTCATATCAGAAAAGTGTATTGTGACATAATTTATAAATAAATATTGCTTTTACAGGCAATTTGTAATGTAATATTGTGAAATGTGTGTACTATAAGCTAATATTCATTAAGCCGAGGCAGGTTTTCTGCCCATTAAACATGTTTCTATCACATTATAATACAATAAAATCCCCAGTAAGTTTTTTTTTTTTTCTTTTTCCCATTACACGTGTATTCCAGTGCTCGGTTCTGTTCTGCTGTAATATTTATGCCCGTGTTCTTAGTTGTTCTCAGTTCCCGCCTGTGAGACCTTGAGGAAAGTGTACATTTAACCGCTGTGTCAATATTGACCCTCCCTGTGTGACAGTCAACGCCGCAGGCTCTCGGCTAATCGCTGCGATAGAGGTGGGAAAAGCGCTCGTGTCCTCCTCTCAAACGGCTTGTTTTTTTATCCTGCCTCTGTCCCATCCCCCTCCACTATCGCTCGCATAGCCGGCATTCCTGTGGAACAAACGCTCACTTGTTGCTTTAGACCTCCACACCAGCAGCAGCTCAGCTGAACTGGACTCCTCTCCTAAACAGAAAGAATCACGG
The DNA here is from genome assembly GCA_037576825.1 of Pangasius krempfi. Classification (NCBI taxonomy): domain Eukaryota; kingdom Metazoa; phylum Chordata; class Actinopteri; order Siluriformes; family Pangasiidae; genus Pangasius; species Pangasius krempfi. The sequence continues at coordinate 30,322,146 of CM074974.1, read as the reverse complement.
AAACAAGAGGACTCGGGGAACATGTGAAACGCTCTTTAAGTTAGCACTTTGGGTAACGTGTGCTTTGGAGATTTCAGTCGGAAATTTGCATTTGCAAGGTGAAACACAGAAATGTACTCTCTCCATCCTGGCACATGTAGAGGTCGAAGCCTGGCTTAACACGGCTAATAACAGACTGCGGTTTTCACGCAGGCTCAGCAGCACAGCGCCGGTTTTTCCATGTTTAAATTCCACTGCAAGGTCAAAAGACGTGTGACTGTAAAGCCACTCATTCAGAAATCGCCGGCTGCAGATCTAGATAACATTGTTTAGGTAACTAAAATCTAGATAACTGTTTCAGATAGAGATAAAAACGGTGATGTTATTGCTACATGTTGTGATTACGCCAAAATTAATTGGGAAATGCACAATTCGATACTAATCTCAGTATCAAACTGATATTAAACCAAAACAAATGTCTACTGTATGTATTTTTTAATCTGTGATGTAAACGTCTGGTGCGGCAACTGATTTCAGATCATTACGCCCATCCGAAGCTGTAATAAATTGAACTGAACATAGCCGTCCTTACAGTAACGGTATTTACAGTAAATAAAGAAATTTTGGTTGGGTTTGGCTGTTGTAAAGAACCCTGGAGCTGTAGAACCTTGCATTTGAACTCAAACATGTCTAGCACAGAACTGTCACTGGTTCCTATAGCAACATAAATGGAAGTTTGCAGACTAGGGGTGGAACATATATGAGGAATAAAACATGACAGGATGTGCTGTTATAGGAAAATAATCCATGACCAAGTGGCGTGATGAAGCAGAGCTACTGTTACCACACCGAATGTTTTATAAATTATTATATTAAAATAAAACACTTGCCTTTTAATTGTTACATTTAATGTTGTGGATCATCTGTGAGACAAGTTAGTTCCTGTTGTCACTTACGTTACAGCAGCTATAAACAGTCGTTCCCTCGCCAGCCTCTCTTTAAAAAAAAAATGTTACTGAGAAACCGCAAAAGTGTGAACTCCTCTGTCCTGAAAATGACTGAAAACTCAAAGTTACAGCTTTACCTCTGACTGTTACAAAGCGCTGACACCGGAGACTCCTTCCATGAATGCTACGTAAACATCTCCTTACAGAAAACTTCACCGTATCAACCATTACACAAGTACAAGTCCCTGTGAACGAGCTGTTACTATAGAAACGATAACGTATTAGAACGTGTGCGTTGATATAAACCTGTGATGTGCAGAAAATTAATCAACACCTTCTGACCAATCAGAATCCAGGACCCTGACTTCAGAAGTGCTGTGGTTCAAGACAAAATATCATATCATGATATGCGAAGACGTTTCTACGATACATGAAATCATTACAGTACAACAAAATGCTGGCAGAACCGTTGTGTTGCATGAATAATGTGAAACAAACCTGAGTGTAACCAAAGTTTCAACTCTAAAAAAAGAAATTAACAGTGAAAAAGAGAGGAAAAAATGAAATGAAAATGCTAATACCATTTTGAAGACTTAAAACAGGACAAACTTTAATGTCAAATCGGCCGATTACAATCGTTAATAAAAACATTACAAGATATTACACCAGTGATATCCATAGTAAAGTGTATTTATCACAATATCGATACTATAGCATCATATTGCCCAGCCCTACTTCACACCCATAATGGGACCTCATATCTACAATATTGCTCTATCGTTTATGAACATTCCTGCTTTAGCATGTGACGGAGCGCTGTGAGTAGACAATCACAGCTTGAATTCCAATAATAGAAGTGCTAAACCTTGCTAGATCATTCTAAGCTCCAGATCAGACTGCTATCCTGTTAAAGATGAAACGTTTTTTGATTAAACCTCCATTTTGGCATAAGGAAGCAGAAAAGCCTACTAATTTAACAAGAATGCTTTGGAAAGCTTCCCATCATGTCTTAGTGAAGAAAGTGGAAGGCTCCATTAGCGAGGGCCGTAGGGGGATTAGTCACCTCCCTCGCTCCCAGGTCAACCCTGCTATGCGCTCCAGGCCATCCTGCCCCCAGGGGTAAAATCTGATTGGCTAAATGAGATTTTCAGGCTCCCGTTGTGAGGATATTTTGGGGGTCTGTGTGGTCTTGTGACTCGCAGTCTTTAAACAAGTTGAGGTCACATGGTGAGTGATACGCTGGAGCCTTTCAGATCCAGTGATGACCCAAACAGAGTTAAGCTTTAAAGCCCTTTCATGATCCTGACCTTTTTATGGGACTGGGGTGTGTGTGAAGATCCAGAGTTGAACTGACAGGAAAGTTGACTTAGCAATGTATCAGTGCACTAAAGTGTGAATGAAATCCAGAACAGATCAGCCAGATCAGATGATATCAGGAGATTTGGAGTTTCTGTGTTTTCGAGGAGAAACTTAACTAACATAGCACGCCATTTTGACACTCGGTGTGATCTGCTTTGAGCAAAATGGCATCACAGCAGGTCATCTGCATATCTTACACATCTCATCCTGACGTCAGGTATGAACACCCTGGACCAACCAGTGTTACAGCCATGAGGCAAGAGGGTGACAGTGGTGACTTTCCAATGTTAAGCCAGCAGTGTTCCAGGTCTCATGTTTTCATGACTGATTTTCTAGTAGTAAGACAAGACTTGTCAATTTTTCAGCATTCTTAACCACAACAAAAGACCTATACAAAAGACCTATACAGGCACAGTTTGTTTCCCCAAGATGCAAAGCATGTACATGTACACTCAAATATCTGTTTAAGTCCCTTTAAGTACCTTAAATGAGGTACCATTTACCCTTTAGATATAAAGGTATAAAAGATATACCCTTGAAGGTAGCACCCCAGTGACAGGTTCGTTCCCTGAGTGTGTATTTCTCCACAGTGCGGTTCTTTAGACAGGTGAGAAGACGTCAATCACACACGTGTCCGAGAGCATCTGAGGAATGTGGTATCAGTCGGCTTCCACGTGAGAAGGAGACGCAGGAAGTGAATCAAACGTGTTTTGGCCTAAACTGAGCCAAAGGACAGAGCCGTAGTGCTGCAGAATAGCCACGTGTTCTGGAGATTTGGACGAACAAAAAGAGAAAATAAACACCATATACGCGAAACAGTTATTTATATAATGATTGTATCATTTATTTAGCGCTAGTTCTCCAAGCCCGGGTGATTATTGTAATTTGTACGCTCACTTGGTAAAGGATTGTTTATCTCTTCTCGTCACAGTATTTCTGACTGTGAATGAAATTATGTTTCAGCTTTCATTTTAAGTATCAGTTTCACTCTTTTCAGTATCAGTTTTGGAATTTAGGACTGAAAGCGCCCTAAAATGTCTGGTGTAAATCTGTCCACAGATATCCCAAACAGACAGGAACATAGATCATGCTCTTTATCGTCATGCTTACGAGATTGCCGAGTTTCGCTTCGGCCATTTAGTAATATCTAAGATAGCTTTTTATTCTTACCAGTAGTCATTAGCAAATTGTGTTCACTTTTCACACACACACACACACACACACACACACACACAAAGCTGCTTTCTGAAAACACAGTCAGTAAATCAGTAAACTGAGGCATTGCTACTGGATGACTTCATTCATTAGGCTGGTTGAAAATAGCTAAAGTCACTGAGTGTTTCACAGAATCAATGGACACCTTTATCTTATAATAATATTTAACAGACTGGGAGCTCGTGGATTCCGTCCAGGCCTTGTGCAACCTGCAGGTAAAACCGATAACATCAATACGTCCTTGTGGACAAATTTTTGGAAGGAGGCCAGGTAATGTTTTGGGAATGATTATTTTCTGGCTTCCCGTGTGATCATGTTTAGATACAATAGGCACAGTGTTGCCTTTATCAAATGCAGGCTAAACATTTATGGAGCTTGGCGCCTGACAAAAAGATTTCAATAAGAATTTCATATATTTGAATGATGTCACACTAAATACATTTAATATAAATGTACATTTTTGCCAGTGTCATTTTCTTTGCTTGAGGCATAAAATTTGCCTTTAAAAACCATATAATTCAAAATTATGGGTTACGGTTTTGAGATTTAAAAAAAAATCAGAACAGTAAATACAAATCTCAGAAATTAAAATACATATTTTATGTCAATTAGGCCAAAGGTGAGGCATGCAGGATTCCCAGGGAAGAGTAAACGCTTTCAGAGCGGACAAACAAAATGGTTTTAATGTTCTACTCAAATACTACTCACCTTTAACCTAATTTACATAAAATCTGTATTTTGAGATTTCTATTTAAGATTCTGATTTCTTCTCAAAACCATACACCATAACCCGTAATATTGAATTATATGTTTTCGAAGGCAAATCTTTCGTTTGTTCAAAACAAAGAAAAAACATTGGCCACAAATGTAAATTTCTTAAGTACACCATGGAAAAAATATTTTATAAAAAGTGGAGAAATATGTGATATGTACAAGCTCCGTAAATACTGAGCACCCCTCATTTCATCTGCTGCCACATATGACTGGTGCTCTGATTCAGCTGATTTGTTGGGAAAATGACAATGCAAACATGCAGAAAAATTTGTTTATTTCTTTCTGTCTGTCTCACTCCATCTCATTTTTCTCAGTGACTGAGTCTCTCGCTGCTTTGTGGGAAAATAGCTGTGGCATACGCGCCCCTTGAGAGAACCTCCATGCTGTTTCAGTGATTTGTGGCTCAAATCGTCCCTTGTGAATTGCTGGCCTAAAATTAGCCTCTGGCTGACTTTTTTTTTTTTTTTTTTCACTGGTTTACAAGCTTCACAATGCCACTGTACCTCAGCCTTGTTTGGTGTTTCGATCGTATCACATCTCCCTCTTAAATTGAAAAACATACTGTACAGCATTTGAGCTAATTCTTTAATGAAAAGAAATAGAGCTGCATTTGTGGCTTCCTTGAGCACACCCTAAATTAAAGCCACTGTAAATTAGACGAGCAGAGATTCGGGTTGCTTAGATCTCACGCTCCCTTTGAAGATCTGGTTGCATACTCCGGCTCGCCTGCTGTAAACATTCTCAGGGTGCTTTTACAGATCCCTTATGAAGCATGTGGTTAGCTTTAATGACTAACAAGACTAGGGGGTTGGGGCTGGAAGGGGGAGGGAGATTTAAAACATAAGTGGAATTGTCTTGTCCCCTACCCCCTCCTCCCCTCATACACCCTGTCAGTCGTAGGGAGCATGCAGGGAGATTAGGGTTCAGTGGGAGATTTCAGTATTGTGCATATGGCTTGGGTATTTAAAATGGCACCATGGTGTGTGTGTGTGTGTGTGTGAGAGAGAGAGAGAGAGAGAGAGAGAGGTTTCAATGTCTAGAGAACTAGACGAGAAAAACAGAAGCAAGATGGAAAGAGAAAGAGAGGGAAAGCTATAAAAGGAGAGATGTAAAGATTTAAAGACCCCAATAATGGAAGGAAGCGTGGGCGTGCATGTTTATATACGCTGCAGGTGTCTATGCAGGTGACTATAAGAGTACACAGGTCATTTGCAAGTGTTTATGAGGTTGCCTGTGAGCGTGCACATATAAGTCACAGTAGTCAGTGAGCGTGCACAAGTAAGTTACAGGTGCCTACAAGCATGCTTGGGCAAGTTACAGGTGTCCATATGCCTGCAAGTATGCACATGTATGTTATGGGAGTGTACAAGCATGCACATATAGGTTACAGTTGTCTACAAGAATGCAAGTGTGCAGGTGAATTTGTGCATGCACATGTACGTCATGGGTGTCTATGAGCATGCACATGTAAGTCACGGTTGTCTACGAGCATACACATGTACGTCGTGGTTGTCTACGAGCATGCACTTTTCAGTCACGGTTGTCTATCAGCACGCACATGTGAGTTAAAGGTGTCTACAAGCATGCATATGTAAATAACAGGTGTCTATGAACATGCAAATGGGGTTGTTTATGAACATATACATGTTTATAAATGTGCATATATAGGTTACAAGTGTCTACGAGCAGGCATGTAATTTACAGGTGTCTGTCTTTGTGTATATATAGGTTACAGGTGTCATCCTTCATGAAAGTGTAAATAATGGGTGTCTATGAGCGTGCACATGCTAGTATGGGTGTTTATGAACATGCATGTGCAAGTTACAAGCTACATATATATCTTACGAATGTTTGTGAGTGTGCATGTGTGAATTTTGGGTGCCTGTGAGCATGTGCATCTAAATTCCAGGTGTCAGAATGTGCTTGTGTAGATTCTGTTTGTCTATGAGCATGCATGTATAAATTCCTGGTGTCTATGAGCATGTGCATGTAAATTCCAGGTGTCTATAAGCATGCATGTATAAACTGCAGAAGTCTATAAGCATGCACATGTAAATTGTGGGTGTCTATGAGCTATATACGTGTAAATTGTGAGTGTCTATGTGTGCACACATGTAAATTTTGGGTGTCTATGAGATATACACGTGTAAATTTTGGGTGTCTATGAAATATACACATATAAATTGTGGGTGTCTATATGTGTACATGTAAATTGTGGGTGTCTATGTATTTACATGTGTAAATTGTGGGTGTCTATGAGATATATACGGGTAACTTGTGGGTGTCTATATGTGTACACGTAAATTTTGGGTGTCTATGTATTTACATGTGTAAATTGTGGGTGTCTATGAGATATACATGTGTAACTTGTGGGTGTCTATATGTGTACACATGTAAATTGTGGGGGTCTATGAGATATACGCGTGTAAGTTGTGGGTTGTGTACACGTGTAAATTGTGAGTGTCCGTATGTGTACACGTGTAAATTGTGGGTGTCTGTGTATTTACACATGTAAGATGTGGGTGGTCACATTGCATCAGCTTTGCTGACTTGAAGAGTTTAATGACCATCAGCACTTAAGCAAAAGATTTGTAGGTTCCTTACTACTATGAATCTGAAGGAGACTCTCTCTCTCTCTCTCTCTCTCTCTCTCTTTCTCTCTCTCTCTCGCTCTCGCTCACCCACTTTGCAGATTTATGGTTATGAGTCCTATTGAGGCTGGGTGAAATTTGTTAAGGGAAAGGGTGCCAGGACGAGTTGTGTACATTAGCGTGTCCTTCTTGGTCTTTTGTGAAATGGTATAATGTGTGGGCTGGGAGAACTCTGAGGGAGATCAGGTTGCTGTTGATTAGAGCTCAAAACCTTCTGCACATTCTCAGAAATCAAATAACATCACAAAATCTTAGCTAGTCTTTTAACATTAGCTGTAAAATCTTACCTAGCATAGCTCTGTCAGTATTTAGGTAATTTCTCATCTGCTAATTGCCTGGGTTTTTAACCAACAATTAGCAATGCTTATTGCTTATTATCACCTTTGCAGAAGTTCATATCATGGATTGTTGGCCCTTAAAAAAAGGTCTTCCACTTCCCTTAAGCCTATTGTGTTTCTAACAGCTCGAATGATCAAGCAAGCTCTTTGTTTTACATCTACACTGGGGAGTGACGCATTTGCAATAATAGTTTGGGGAGGAGGTAAACCTTCACTCACCTGTGGTGCATTCCACACTGATACCCTTCTGCAAAATGCAACAAAGGAATGTAAATAGCTGCTCCAACAACAGAAACAAACCACTGTAGTATTGCAGAAACATAGTCCCTTCTGTGTAATGTAAGGCTCTAGTCTCATTTCTATGGTCTATTAGAAGAGCCTTTGGAAAGCAAGATGACAAATATGGTCAATGGATTAACCTACATTTTACTTCAAAGCACAATCCCAATCTGAGCGACCCCCCGCCTTAACTGGAACCAGCAAATAAGATGGCAAATTTTATCCGGGAGATTGGATTAGAAGAATTCTTCATTGCAAACGTCCATCACTGGATTAAGGTCAAATTTAACATGGCCCAAATAGGATCCCAGGAATTGGCTAATCTTGACAAATCCCCCTCAGAAACACAAGATGAGAGACTACAGAGCCTAACCTGCCCACTCCACCCTGACAGTACAGGACAAGTTTATCATTTTCATTAGTTTCGTTTTTTTTTTTTTTTTTTTTGTGCAACAATTTCCTCGTACAAGTGGAAGCAGGTGCAGTGGTTGCAAATTAACAGACTGTTTCAACTCGAGAGGTCTGAAGCCTGGGAAACCCATCAGCCAGGCCTGGCAACAAGTGCAAAGAGTCAACAGCCTCATTTCAGTGAGATCACAATGCTGTATCATCAGCCAAGCTAATGAAGAAAAGCAGGCACTTTTGCCAGAGCTGTGTCCTTCTTATACTCTTGCGTCGCTGGTATAAGATTTACATTGACAAGCAGACGGAGTATAAAGACTCAGTGGGGCAGTAGAGGGTCTGATACACCCAAACTCTTCTTCTGTGAATGGGGCAGTAGGAAAGGGGTAAGGGTATGTGGTTGCAGCAAAGAAGCGTCAATCCATGGATCCAGGGACAGGCTCCTCTATTCCAGTGTGTACATTGCTATCTTCAGTTCCAGTATTGTGTTAAAGTTTTTCTTGGTTTCAACCCGATCTCAGTTTCCATAAAATTGTGCACTTTGATGCTGACTATAATCACCTTTCTTGGTATGAATGAATGAATCTAAACAATAATTAAGATAAGCAAATATCTTGACAAGCATACACAAGTCTCATTAATCTCTCATGAGTCATTCTGCTTGTTGATGGCAGGTGACCAGCAATCTCTTGCCATGAACATTGGCATTTGTAGAAGATTCTTTCTGTATATCTACAGTCTTGTTGTTTGTACTTACTGCTTCTAGTGAATGAAGCCTGGGCTTTTTTATAAATATTCATTTGATCTGAATTTTTGCGGTTTGGGTTTTGATTTGGCACACGCAATAATTCTGAAGTGTGGAGAAGTGGTAGCTAAAAGGGTAAGGTTCCGTAAAGTTGCAAGTATTAATCCATGGAAAGTTGCAAGTATAGATCCTTTCCTAAGACTACCAGAAAGCCATTGTTGTACATTGTTGGATTGTAAGTTGCTTTGGGTAAAAATCATCTGCCAAACAGACAAATATACAAAAGGATATAACCCTGCCTAGTGGACAGTCTATCCAAAACACTGAAGATTCTCCACTTCTCAAAACTACATTTACATTCACATTTAGTGATTTTTGCCATCTCATTGTTACTCAATAAGTCCATTACTTGTGTCCTATTCAGTGTTTTGAGTGCAGAAAGAGTATGTATTTTAATTGTTGTTATCAAAATACACTTGCGTATGATACAGTAAAATGTTTTTCTTTGCATATCCCAACTTGGAAGGAATCTGGCCTCAGAGAACATCGTCAGCAATGGTATGACCCCCCCTAGAGCAGTTCAGGGTCTCAAGGGCCCAACATTGTTGTTTAAGAAGTCCTAGGATTTGAACTTGCAGTCCTCTGGTGACAAGCACAGACCCTTACCCTTAACCATCAAGCCACTATTACAACTCCTTTTAGTTGCATTTTTTTGCTGACCCATACATCCCATACGCTTAAAATTTTCCTCTTCTTGTCAACTCTTTTCCAATTCCTCTATTTCTGCCTTTTTTCATATCAAGCTCCTGGATCTCTCGAGGTTTGCTCATTGGTGGAGCTCGGTGGGAGATTCTTAGTTGTCTTCAGTCAAGCAGATCTGGAATGCAAGGGCACAGTGCAGCTTACAAGCCACTGATCAGGAAAAAGAGGCCTCTCTCTCTCTTGCTGTCTCTCACCCTTCTGCTTTATCTCTTGCTGCCGTACACACTTTCTCTCACTATCTGTCTCACTCTTGAGGTCTTGTGTTTTCGTTTGCACTTTCTTTTGCTCTGGGCCTCCTGTTCATTTTTGTGAGAAAAAAGCACATTCTCGACTCCATGCTAAGCATCTAATTTACATGCAAAAGAGTACATACCCAAGCATAGACACGTTCTTGGCCAGCAGAGTGGATTTCTGAATATTTTCATGGGAATACTGAATGCAACGCCCAAAACTCTTAGAAACCAAAAGAGCCCCTGATTGAGAAACTGCTGTTATTTTGTTCTCAAATTCGCCTCTTCAGACATTCCTTTTCCAAGACAGACAGAATTAGGATTCTGAACACAGTGTAATTAGCCTAATGAGCGCTCTCAGCGCATGCTGATTATAGTCTCTATGAGACTCGCTATATTCTCCCTATCTGATCTCAATCACATTTGCAATGCTTCTGCCACTTTGCAATCAACATGTACCTGCCACATTGCTTAGGAGCAGAGATATCGGAGTAGTGGCTTGCCATAGTTTCTGTACATTACCAAGACATTTCTAAGGTCATAAACCCCTCAGTCAGGTGTTTTTTCTGTGGTTGTAAGGTTTCAATATTCATACTGTAGGCAGGTGTTTAATGTTGGACAATAGTAGACCAGCTTGCACTTCATCACTGTCAAGATGAATATCACCCTCCCCACCCCACCCTATTACCGCTGTCATTCACATGCCTTTTTTTTTTTTTACAACGCATGTCTGAGTAGAGGGGTTTGCACAGGACAAAAAACACTGCCAAGTCATATTGAATCTCAGACCCTTGGACCTTCTTTCAGTCAGAATATAATGCTGCCGTGACAAGCCATAACAAGAAATTACTCAGAATGCTACAGACCATCTCCATTTTCTTGTCATTCAGTGCACTTCCTTTGCTGTTTTACTTAACAGTACAAATAACGCAATTTGTAAAAAAAAAAAAATAGTTAAGCTTGGAAGTTTCATCCCTTCGCCAATGACTATTTGTATGAAACAGAAAGAAATCTAGCCACATTGTCCTCAGCTGTTTAAATTTATGCAAAGTTCTCATGAAATCAAATTGGTCTATGTATAATAGAGAGGATCACTAGGGAGGATACTAAAATTAAATTGCTGTCAAACTTTGCTGTGAGATCTAGGGATTTAAACCTCAGGGTTCCACGCGATTTAGATCCTTAAGGTAACAATTTGATATTTGCTGATACCAAATATGATTTGATTTATTATTGACTTCGTTCAAAATTTGACCAACTTTGTTCAAAATCTAGGGTAGACCGACCGTTAATTTGCGAATGATGATGACATAGAGAAGGACTATTTTAAGTATCAGAGTTACGGCAAATCCCCTTGCTAGCTATTTAAACATTATTTTAAAAAGGTTTATTTTTACACACTCCTAATTTGTGTGCGATGACCCCCACCACCACCCCCCGACTCCAAAAGCGGGTACTTCATCTTGTATTTATTTATACATTTTATGGGATTTTACCTCATTTTCTCACAATTTGGTCACTGGCTAAGACCCATTCTCTTCCTCCTAGACATGTGAAGCTACCACATATTTTTGAACCTCCGCTTATGCCATGTTACGGGGCAGCTGAACGCACACCATGGATGGCCGTGGCATCATCGGGATTTGAACTAATCTAAAGTCTATTCTTTTAGACTGTGCTATGACTTCAGTTTCTGTGAATGCTGATATTTTATCTCTGGTTAATAGTATAACCTGATCAGTTACTAGAAAAATGATCAGGTATGCTGTTTCTTCAGTAACTCGTCCATCTACAGCTTCCTCCTCTCAGTTAAGCAGGAAGAAATGAGATTTGTAGTACTTTGGAAAAACTTTGAAGCTTAGCAACCACACACCAACACCCCCATACCATGCAGATGCAAGCTCAGAAGGTAACACTGGTAGGATAATCAGAAATACGGCTGTACTAAGTGAGATAATACAGTATGTCATGTTTTCTGGTTGACTGGTTGGTGTGGATGGTGATGATGCTGGAGACCCTGCCACATGACCAGCTGTGCTGGTACACTACGACACACAGTGAGCATGTGTGCCAACCAAGCAAGCATGTGTACAAAGTACAGTTTTACGATGGCATGCTTTGCCCCTGCAGGAAGTCTAATTCCTCTCATTAGAGTTGTTTTTATGGTGAATATAAGCTGTAGCGAGCAGGCTTAATCGTACTGTGGATCACCCCAGACCAAGCGGAACATTAAAAAGCTGGTCCTCAGATTTATTACGCCATAAACGTGTGATGCCTTGAGGCCCCAGGGTATGTTTGCGCAGGGACAAAAGCAAGACTCCCCCACTAAGGCATCTTTTTTCTAAAGCTCCCCCCTGCTAAAACAGGTCTAGGGGACCCCGAAACATGTCCCACAACCTATCACCCAGCACTCAGTGAGCGTGCTTGGGCCCCTGGGCCTTGCAGGAATGGCCTCTGTGCTATTGTTCAGTGCTAAACCCATGATCCGCTGCTCTTCCCTCTGTCATCACGGGCTGCAGCTAAGTCATGGTAATTAGGTGTGTTTAGTACTGAAGTTACCTTTTTAACATCCGCCCCTCCCCCTGTCAGTGTGTATGAAGGTTATCCAGGAAGGCTGTTAGCTTTGTGGACATGTGATTGTCATTCAGAGCGTCATGTCTTCAGGACATGACAGGACATGACAACTAAGGACAGGACAGTCCTTAATTGACCCCGACTGATTAAAGGTTCTAGCCCGAAGCTGGCCGGGTGTGAACTGTGACCCCCTGCAGCCCATTATTTACTGCAGCTTTACAACACCGTGTGAATGTGACTTTCTTTCTTTGATTCATTCACACAAAATGGAAATGCAAATGTTGCCAATTTGAAAAAAAAAAGAATTTGCCAAATGCAGATCCTGCCCACTTATAATTAATTTACACCAAGGAGTTGATTAGTTTTCTATAACAGCAGCTCTGACAGTAGTGCAGCTGCAAATCACAGGTTTAAATCAATGCGCTCGTTCTAATACATTATCGTTTCTATAGTAACAGCTGATTCACAGGGGCTCGTGCAATGGATGCGCCACATAAACAAATTAAACAAGGTTTGTAATCGTTTATGCCACTTTTATGGAAGGAGTCTCCAGTGTCAAGCTGTAACAGGACAGAGGAGTTTACGTTTTGCGGTTTCTTGGTAACATGAAAAGCTGCGTTTTTTTTTTTGTTTTGTTTTTTACATTTGGAAAAGATTTTTTGTTTTCTTAGAATTGGAAATGTTAAAATCTATTTTTGTTAGGATTCTTTTATTTTGTTAGGATTCTTATATTTATTATATTTGCCATGTCAAGTGAAAGAGTTTAACTGAATGAAAAAGATGTTTTTTAGCTACGTATTTTTCCTGTATATTTTAAGCGAGGTGCTTCCAAAATAATAATATATAATTGTATATATATAGGAGCTGTTAAAGACCAGTATAATCGGACGAGTATCAGTGTCGCTTAATGTTCAAGGTTGCGATATCATTATTGGACGAGAAAAAGTGGTAGCATGCCATTTCTAACTTCACAATACACTTTGTTGCTCAAGGCTTTATTTTTATGGCAACTTTATTCTTTTATTAAAATAGAGTTTTATTAAAATAACTTCTGCTTCGTGTCTATTTAATCTTATTTACGTTTATGTTTAATATAGTTTTGACTATATGCTGTGTATATATATATATATATATATATATATGGAGCACTCTGGTCAACATTTATTGTTTATTGTTTTAAATTGTGTGTTTATTCTTCTTACGTCTGGAGTATTTAGTGCTGACGTTACTAATCTGAGATCTGATGACTGAGTGAGTGTACACTCTCGGGATCAGTTTACTGGCATGAATGTAAGTGTGTGTTTTTGGAAATGAAGGAAGTTAGTAACAGTGTGAGATAATGGGATAACCTGACGAGTGCTAACAGGCCTGTAGTGTGTACCGAGCCCATGCTGAGTGCTGTGTGTGTGTGTGTGTGTGTGTGTGTGTGTGTGTGATTTGTTTCTGTACGTATGCTGACATCAGCAAGGTAACTGTACCTGTAGCGGTGTTTTTAAACTCGTCCTACAGATTTCCCAGACACCATGTCCTGACGTCATCCTACACAATCTCTTATTATTTATTAGCTGACAATACTGTAATACAGCTTTCATTTCAACATCTATAAACAGGGTAAGAATGTAAAACTCTATAAATAGAAATAAATAAACAAATAAGTAATATCATTAATTAAAATGAAAGTTCCTTGCAATGTGATTACATACACTCACACTCACATAACTCGCATTGCAAACAATATATTCACAGTGTTACAGTTACACACACAGTGTGTGTGTGTGTGTGTGTGTGTTTGCAAGTATACAAGTAGCATTTGAGTGTGTACAAGTGTGCAAGTACTGAATGATTGCATGTGTGTGTGTGTGTGTGTGTGTGTGTGTGTATTTCCTTTACATTACCAGAATGAGATAAAACCTGAACTTGTCATTCTCTGTGTGACTCACACTGCACTTAATGAGGTGTTGTTTTACTCACCGCATGTCTGTGTGTGTCTGTGTGTGTGTGTGTGTGTGTGTGTGTGTGTGTGTGTGTGTGTGTGTCTGTGTGTGTGTGTTCCAGAGCACCAGGACTGTCTGCACCAGGTGGTTCATGAGCGTCTGGGGGAGCTTCTGCGTGTGTTGAAGTGTGTGATCGCTAAACACCCCACACTCAATTCGGTTGACATCCTCACTGCAGCGGGCACGCTCATCGCCAAGGTCAAAGGTCAGTCACCTCTGACCCCACCTACTCTCCTCTCTTATGCACTGTAAAGTGTGTGTGCGTGTGTGTGTCTCAGCAGGTAGCTGTGTTCTTTCTCTATGTGCTGTTTTGACAGTTGGGCTGTAAAAACTCTACATAATGGGATATTACACACACACACACACACACACACACACACACACACACACACACACACACACCAGCCATTTAGCCATTCCCATTAAACTTTTTGTACGAGAGAGAGAGAGAGAGAGAGAGAGAGAGAGAGAGAGTGTGTGTGTGTGTGAGTGTGTATGTCTGTTCCATATACATGTGTACATTTCCAGGTCAGACCACCAGAGGGCCAGTGTGACCATATGATGTGACCACACACACACACACACACACACACACACACACACACACACACACAGATGTGCAGAGTAATCGATCTATAGGTGAAGTGCTAATCTACAGAAGGATGTGCCAGTCTGTTCCCTAATGAAACACACAGACGCATAATATGTGTGTGTGTGTATATACATATACATATTTATTTATATATATATATATATATATATAAATTTATTTTCCTAAAATTATAACTAAATAGATTTAAAAGGTATTTAAAAGAAGGTATTTTAAGATTTAGAAGTTGTTTTTTTTGTTTTTTTTTACAAAATGTGTAAATTTACTGTATATTTTATAACATTGTGTGTGTGTGTGTGTGTGTGTGTGTGCTGAGCTGCAGTGTGTACTGGTGCTGTTTATTAATAATGTAAGTTCTGAAAGTGACTGTGTTTAGCATCAATATTAAAACTGACTCTAGTTTAATATGCGAAACCCATGCTTGTCTTTTACTTGTTCTTCCTGTGGAGAAAATGAGAAAAATGAGACCAAACGTGTGTATCAGGACTGAGATCCTGCTGGACGCAACAGAACGATCACGTAAGTGAGGGGCGTTTATTTTTCAACCGTGCATTTGAGCTACAAAGTGGGGAGAAAAACATAATAATTAAAAAAAAAGCTTATGGTTTAAGCCACACCCACTTTAAATTCTATCTAAATTCTGGGTTAAATTCTGAGTACAGATGCAGACACTGATAGTGTCATTGAGTTACACCCCTTGTTTGCAAACACCAGGCTTTGAAGAGTGTGAAATTAGTGTTTCACCATTCTGCACCCTCAGTATTGCTCATTTTTGTTTTTTCCTGCTCCAACACACACACAACAAATCTATTTTAATCTCAGTAAGGGTGTGTTCATCAACTAATGAGCTGACTGAGGAGTTTTAGAGGAGAAAAAACACACTAAAGTGTTCATACGGACCATAACACACACGAGTAGCCTCAGTAAGTGTGTGTTAGTGAGCTCAGGAGCTGAGTTAGGAGTGTTAAGAGTTTAATCAGTATCCTCACTGCAGCAGGGGGGAGTATGATTCTACTCCAAAGTATTCAGAAAAGGATAAAAAAAAACACGTAGCAGGACGCTGAGCAGAAGGTCGGAGACGCCACACGGCGTTCTGGACTGCACCCTGATGGGAAAAATGTGTATCCGTGTTGACATGTCCTGCCTTCAACCATCTCCACACGCAGCGTCACGTATTCTGTGGAAATAAAGCAAATCTCATGGGCCGTGAAGGGAATTTCCCCCTCTCCTTCTCTCATTGGTTCCCCCCCTCCCATTGCTGTTTTTGGTTTTATTCCAGAAGGCCAAGGCACTTTCATGCACTACGATGGAAGTGTTGGGTTTCAGAAGGAGGAAATCTGCACTTCCTGTCTTGGTGATGTGGGTTTTTCTCTGCAGAAGAGCTGACTCCATGGTTCTGCAGAGGATGCTTTTATTGATTCAGTGTTGCTCAAGATTCAGACTTTCAGTATCTCGGGGTTGGTTTCGGCAGTTTGGTGGAGTGAGTGGGTGGAGCGAGGTGTTTGGTGACGTGAAGGAAATGGCAGATGTTTCAAAATAAAAACAAAGTGCAGAAATTGTGATGTTTTAGATTTGCTTTTAGAAGAGCAGATGGAGGAACAGAGATGTTCTCCATTCAGAGAGGAATAACTTCGTTCTCAGAAACTAATTCAAGCCAAACACCAAAAGACATTCTGAGTTTCTGAGAATTCTCCAAACCTAATTGTATACGTTCCTAGCAATCTTTGATTTCTACACAAATTAAAGAATCAGTCAACATCTACAGCGTCAATTCTTGAAAGTTTAATGTTTCACCTGTGTCAGTGTAATTTCAAGCAACCTGATGTCACTTCAAAACCAGAGTCAACGTGACATTGCCAATACCAGCAATTGTTTAGATTTAGCCATCAGATGTCAGATTTTCATTTCTTAAATAAATCTTGCACTCCGATGAGTCAATACAACTATTATTCATACTGTCACCTGGCTGTGTGGCAGTTTGTGCAGCTTTACCTCATCTAATGACATTTCCTGTGCTTTCAACAGTCACACAAATGAAAAGAGAGGGAAGTAAAAACCAAAATAAAATGGGTGTTATATGTACAGATTTAGTCTCTGTGTAGCAAGAGCGCAGGCGTGCGCTGTTATTGTGTGAGGATTAAAACAAAATCTTGACCATAGTGCACCAGGCATAAACTCTAACATTCTTATTTATTTATTTATTTATTGAATATATCCAGACAGAATTACAGTAATCAATATGAGAGCTAACGTAGAAACAGAAGGTGGCTGATGTTACGAAAGTTAAAAAAAGCAGACTCAACAGACATGCCATTACTGTCAACAGAAAAAAACTGATATGTGCAACTGTCAACTGTATAATATATAACATTTAGAGTGGAACTCGGATCAGGGAAGTGGAACAGTAAGATTACAGGGTGAAGAGGTGAAGAAGATACAGGAGTTTAAGTACTTGGGGTCAACAGTCCAGAGTAATGGAGAGTGTGGGAAAGAGGTAAAGAAGTGAGTGCAGGCAGGTTGGAATGGGTGGAGAAAGGTGTCGGGAGTTCTGTGTGATAGACAAATATCAGCGAGAATCAAGGGGAAGGTGTACGAGACAGTGGTGAGAGCGGCCATGCTGTACGGTTTAGAGACAGTG
>CM074974.1:30276107-30296031 GCA_037576825.1 Pangasius krempfi | reverse complement strand
CCTACATGTATAATATGGACGTGTCCACGTGTTTCCTCTAGATTATATTTATCTGTGTGTCTGTATAATATATTTATCGCCTTGGCAACATTGTGATGTTACACAGTCATGCCAATGAAGCTCATCTGAACTGAACTGAACTGAATTGAATTGAGAGAGAGAGAGAGACAGAGACAGAAAGAGCGAGAGAGATAGACAGAGCAAGCAAGAGAGACAGACAGAGAGAGAGAGAGAGTGAGAGACAGAGAGAGAGACAGACAGAAAAAGTGAGAGAGATAGACAGAGCAAGCGAGAGAGAGACAGACAGAGAGAGACAGACAGAAAGAGAGAGAGACAGCGACAGAGCAAGAGAGACAGAGCGAGAGAGGGAGACAGCGAGAAAGAGAGAGAGCAACAGAGTGAGAGAGACAGAGAGCGAGAGCGACAGAGCGAGAGCGACAGAGCGAGAGAGACAGAGACAGCGACAGAGCAAGAGAGACAGAGCAAGAGAGACAGAGCGAGAAAGAGAGAGAGCGACAGAGCGAGAGAGACAGAGAGAGCGACAGAGCGAGAGCGACAGAGCGAGAGAGACAGAGAGCGACAGAGCGAGAGAGACAGAGAGAGCGACAGCGAGAGAGAGAGAGAGCGACAGAGCGAGAGCGACAGAGCGAGAGAGACAGAGCGAGAGAGACAGAGAGAGCGACAGAGCGAGAGAGACAGAGAGAGCGACAGAGCGAGAGAGACAGAGAGAGCAACAGAGCGAGAGAGACAGAGTTGTATTTTCTCAGCTGTCTGTGGAGAGGAAGTAGAATAAAGAATCAGAGAGGGTTTTCTATCCAGCTGTTGTCTCTCTGTGTGTTTCTCCGACTGAAGCTCACACATCCTCACACTGACTCTAACACTGACCCCTTTACCTCACACACACACACACACACACACACACACACACACACACACACACACACACACATCGAAACAGGAAGACCAGCTGTAAGTTTACCTTTCACATTCGCACAGGTTCTGAAGCAGTGAGAGTTGTAGCGTCAGCGTCACGTGACCGTGTGCTGTGTTCTGGCTCTTTCCCGCAGGTCTCCTCTCACAAAGAGGTCGGTTAGCGCCAGTCTGTCCTCTCAGGTGTCCATCACCTCCGCAGACTGTCTGAGCTCGGACGAGGTGGACGCTCCGGCTCCGAGCCGCACGGCCAAAATCGCAGAGAGACGCTCGCACAGCAGCACCGACATCCAGGGTGAGATCCGTCGCCGAAACTCATCAGAGTTTAAAGCTAAATATTAAAATCACTGATCATTCATCATGAAAATCAACATTACACTAATCATGATACATTATACTTCTAATATATAATACAGAGTATAAACATGAATAAGTTATTTTGAGTTTAAACACGGAGGGACAGTGTATAGATTCTTTGTATTCTTTCTATATAAACTTCTTTGGTTTTAACACTTTTTTTTTTAAAAATCAAGCGTAATAATTATTTCTTTGCGTTTATTTAAAATCTTCCTTGAGAGTATCGATATTTCTGGCACATCCATTTTTATATTTGATATAATTTTTATAATATAATATAATCTTTGATATATATTTTTATATTTTTATATTTTATAGGTATATTTAAATATTGATTCGGGGTATTGACTATATGGTGCTTAAGTAGTGTGTTTTTCATACTTTTTAAATTACTCTGATTTTACATTTGCATTTGTTTAAAATATCAGTGAAAATGATTATTAATAATAATAATAATAATAATAATAATTTTGCCGTTACAATTTATTTATTAATTTATTTTTTTGTTAGGACAAAGATAAACATTCTTCTGTTGTTTGAGTGGAATGTTTTTAATTATTATGTGTAATGTTTTATTTTATATAGTTGTTTTTTATTTATTTATTTACTTTTTTATCAAGGGTGTCAATAATTCTAGGGAATACTAATATACTATGTAAAATTATTCAAATATTGCGAAAAAAAAAAAAAAAAAAGTTAAAACTCAGGAAGGCTTTCTCTGTCGTGATGAAAGTGTAGAAACAGAGAAACAGAGAAACATTTCTGGATTTTGAAGCGCGTGAAGGAAGGCAGGTGAAACGCGTGTTTGTCGCGCTGCGCTCTTCCTCTTGCTGCTAAATTCCTGCAGAAAATAATTAGCGTCGACGTCACGCGATGCCCGCAGGGGGTGCGACACTGCTGTCTCTCCTCAAGCGCTCAGAATTACCCGACAGAGAGTGTGTGATTTTCTCACGTATGCTGTGACCTCTGACCCCTGACTCCTCGCGTACATGCAGTGCGTCACACGCACACACTCTCACTCCCACACGAGCCGTTCCTCTGACTAATCACTCCAGCTACTGATAAAGGTGTTTATGTATGTGTGAGTGTGTGTGTGTGTGTGTGTGTGTGTGTGTGTGTGTGTGTGTTGGGGGGGGGGGAGGGGGGCAGGTGATAAACGGCTACATTAGCCCCTTCAGGTCAGACAATAGAGCAGGTGGAGAGGAAGAAAGAGTGGAAACAGAGTGACTGATTGATGGTGTGATAACAATCCAACCCTGTTCTCAGGACATTATGACATTAAGATAACGTTTTCAAGAAGAAAGCACCAAATGTCATAAAGCGCCGCCGCAGCGGAGATTTATCACGACAGTGCGCCTCATTTATGAATCATCTCGTAAAGCTAACACTTTCGTAAGTGTTTGCACAGGAGCTCAAAATTCTCGCTAGACTTTTTTCTGCTAATCAGCTGGACATGACCACTCATGGCACTTTTACATTTAGCCACACCCACAAACCTCCATAAAAGGCAAAGCTCATAGAGAGTCACAGTAATTAACTACGTATCACTCGGTTTGAATTTAGTAATATATCATGTATCTAAATAAAACTAAACTGTAAGGACCTGTTATAACATTCTGTCATGTGTTATATACTTTCAAAGGCACTTGAACACAATTTGAGACACTGAAGGTGTATGTTATAATGCATAATAAATAGAATGTTAAAGAATGTAATGTTATAATGCATTATTACTAGCAGGATAGATGCTATAGCACATCCTGTGTTATAATGCATTATAACTAGCATCATAGATGCTATAGCACATCCTGTGTTATAATGCATTATAACTAGCAGGATAGATGCTATAGCACAGCCTGTGTTATAATGCATTATTACTAGCAGGATAGATGCTATAGCACAGCCTGTGTTATAATGCATTATAACTAGCATCATAGATGTTATAGCACAGCCTGTGTTATAATGCATTATAACTAGCATCATATATGCTATAGCACAGCCTGTGTTATAATGCATTATAAATAGCATCATAGATGCTATAGCAAATCCTGTGTTATAATGCATTATAACTAGCAGGATAGATGCTATAGCACAGCCTGTGTTATAATGCATTATAACTAGCATCATAGATGCTATAGCACAGCCTGTGTTATAATGCATTATAAGTAGCAGGATAGATGCTATAGCACAGCCTGTGTTATAATGCATTATAACCAGTAGTTATAACTAGTAGTACAGATAGCAAAGCATGTGTTATGACGCATTATAACAAGTGTTTACGGTGTTATTCTGAACAGATACTGTATAATGTGTTATGTATACTTACATAACTATACATCGTTATGAACATTTATACAGGTTCCTACTAGGAATTAGAAGGTAGTCTGTGCTACGTAACATGTTATAATGCATTATAATGAATGATAAATAGGAGTTACAGTGTAAGGTTTCGTTTTTTTCTACGTTAAATAATAAATTTATTCCTTTTTAAAGCTGTTTCTTTCGAAACATGAGATAAAACACTGCAGTAACCGAATTTCCCGAAAGGAATTTCTTACTAAAATGAATTCCAGCGAAAAAGAAAAGTCATCATGAAAACTATTTTAAACATATTTATTTATAAAGTGTTTACATATTTCCTGTGAAAGAGGAAGTGCATTGTAAGTGTTCTGCCTCAGCTTATACCGCCATCCCAGTCTCTTCTCTTTTTCTTAACAGACTTCTTATTTTTAGATCTGTCTCTTTCAGCAAACTTAACTTCTTCTGTCATTCTCTATCTCTAGTCCAAAATGTTTCGCTTCACGTCGCCTCCGCGCTGCTTCCTCCTGCCCGTCGTCCGTCGTCTCGGAAAGCTAGAGCTGTCCATCTCTCTGAGCTCAGCTCTCAGTTGATGAGTTTAATCCCGGCTGAATCGCTGCGCTCCTTAACGACTGCGGAAGATTGATAACGGCGCGAGGATGTGGAGCGTCACTCCGTAGTGATTAACTCTGCTAATGATCGTGTGTTTGCAGTGTGGATTCAACATTAACGTGGGAAATAAACAACGAGGCATGAATGCCCGTCTCAAAAAGCACTATTTAAAATAGTGTACATGGCTATTGTATTGTAGCAGTTAATAATACAGCTGGAATACGTTCTTGTGTGTGTGTGTGTGTGTGTGTGTGTGTGTGTGTGTGTGTGTGTGTGTGTGTGTGTGTGTGTGTGTGTGTGTGTTTCTCAGCTCTCCGGATCCAGGTTCCATTTAAGCCCTGGACTACGTCGGGTCAGGGAGGGGGCATGTGCAGCGACTCAGAGAGCGCCGGGGGCAGTAGCGAGTCTCGCTCGATGGACTCGCCTACCGCTAGTCCAGGTAACACACACACACACACACACACACACTCACACACACTCACACACACACACACATACGCTTTATAAATAAAAATATAAATTACAAAGACAAAATGATCAGTTTATAATAAGGACAGGTCTCTGTAAAGAGCTAAAACCTTACAAATGCACTGATTTCTCTCTCTAACATTCTCACGCATACACACACACACACACACACACACTCACACTCACACACACACACACACACACACACACACACACACACACTCACACATTTAAAGTTTGACTTTAATCTTCTACACTGACAATGCCCCATGCTAATCACCTCAGGAAACCTTCACTCAGAGTGATGACACTTCCATCACAGCCTGGTGATGATGAACAGATAAGTGACGGCCTCTTCCGCATTCTTTTCCCACAATGCCCTGAGGAATTCACGCCCTCGCCTCTAGCCACGCTCGGAAATAATCACTTGTGATGATTCGGTGTTAATGAATTCTTGGATATGATGGATGACAGAAAAGTAGTACGACACCAAAACATGTCTGTATTAAATAGTCCAGATGTTATGAATATGCAAATGAAATATGGTCCTTGCCCCTTTTCCTGGTAAATCAGTGTTACATTGATTTTTTAAAAAATAATAACAACAGAATAAGCAACAAAATTAGCTCTTATGGTAAAATGTACTTGTCACATGTACTTAAACATCTCCTGCTTTAGTGACAGTTTTTACCAGAAATCCAGAACCATAATGACTATATATTAGAACTATAATATTATAAGACCTCAGTACCTACACTATAGCACAGTCTGTGTTATAATGCATTATAATAAATAATTCTAATGTTATAAGACCTAGCAGTACAGATAGTACAGCAGAGCCTGTGTTATAATGTATTATAACTAGCAGTAGAGGTACTCTGAGACAGCCCGCATGACTAGCAGTACTGATAATATAGCTGAGACTGTGTTATAATGCATTATAGCCAGTAATGTAGATGCTATATTAGAGCTTATATTATAATCCATTATAACTAGCAGTACAGATACTATAGCAGACACTGTGTTATAGTGCATTATAGTGCAGATATCATAATCTGTTCTGTAAAGTGACATTATGAAGTTATATACATACACAGTTATTAAGTACTTATGAACATTTATACAGATTCTTGCTGGGAATTATATGGGAATAATAACTAGCAGTGTGGAAAAGAAAACAACCCTGTGTTATAATGCATTATAACATTAGTGTCTACAGTGTTGTTCTGCACAGATATTATAATGAGTTATATAAACTGACGTAACTATAAATACTAATGAATATTCATATAGGCAAGGTCTCATCTGACATGTTATAATGCGTTATAAAGAGTGACAGCTTTTATAGCGTTACTGTTATAACAGCTAACCTTTTTTTTCTTCAATGATTAATAAATTCAACAAAATAATCTCAGACTGTAATTCAACAAGAAAGGGCAAGAAATCTTCCCCAAAATTTCAACAAATTCATGAATATGCAAATTTACAATACCCCCTGCTTGCCAGGCTCCGCCCCTTTCCCCGTGTGATGCGTGGCCTGCATTCATTTTCATATTATTATCTTTATTTCTTCCGAAAATCTATGATTCATTGTGTTGTAGGTGTTAAATATCGAGCAGTTCAGATAAACATAAAGTCGTTGATGAGTAGCGCGTGTGTGTGTGTGTGTGTGTGTGTGTGTGTGTGTGTGTGTCCCAGCGCTCATTAACAGTGTTAAGAGAGGAGCCGAGGCTGAGGCTGATCAGCGACCAGAGGCGTGAACGAGTTTCGGGCGGGACTCGGCTCAGGTCGCAGGTCTTGAGTCCTCACATGTGCACACTTCTCTGGAAGGTCTTAAAGGCAGAGGCTGGGTTAAGTTTACACTTCAGAACAGATCAGATCAGATCAGATGTGGCTCAAGTGTAGTTTGGAGAACTCAGAGAGCTGAAACTGAAAGCAGGACGGCTCGGAGAGCAGGAATCTACACTGCATGGACAGTGTGGCAGTCATGAAGCTCATAGCTGCACTTCTCTGTCCTGCTTTAGGGGATTTTAAAAGGAGGCTTCCCAGAACACCGTCCACTGGGACGATGTCTTCAGCGGACGACCTGGACGAGAGAGAGCCGCCTTCGCCTTCCGATAACGGTAACACTCAGCTTCCTGACTTTAAGGCAATAAAAAATAAAAAGTAAAAAAAAAAACGCACAGTAGATATTGTAATTAACGTTGTCAGTGATATTCTATATTTTTATACATTTTTTTGTATTTTTTCTATCTATTGTTTATGATAATAAGGCGTAAAATTAAATTTTATAAAACGAAAAATCTAGTCTTTGGATGTAGTGGGAATTAAAACATTCATTTCAATGGGAAAACACTCTCAAGAGAAAGAGTTTTACAGAAAATTTTGTTGTAAAATCATTTCTTTATTGATTCATCAAGAAAATACCATGCACTGTTATAGTTTTTATTATAAAAACCTTTAAAAAATATATATATTTTCAGGCAACATTTCATAATAATATTGAATATAAATCTAACCGTGGTCAACATTTTGAGATTTTTTTTTTTCTAAACATGGAATGAAAATGTAAAATTTCATGAATGCAGGTCATCTAGAAATTTTTGAGATTTTTGAGGAAAAACAAACCATTTTGAGGAAAAACAAATAGTTAAAAATAGTATTTTAAAAAAATAGTTTTCATGAACATTTATTGACATTGCTAAAAATAATAATTTCTACCTGTAGAGTCTTCCCTTAATTTAATAATAATAAGTTAATAATTTAATAATAGCAATACAAGACCCTTGTCAATGGCATCCTCAAAAGCTCTTTCCGTGCTCGCAGTGCATTATGGGTAATACGCACAGATTCTCAGTCTCTGAAATTAAAGTGACCTCTGTACGAATGCTTAAAAATAAGATAACCATGTCTGAACAGATGGAGTGTTTATTAAAGCAAGTGACAGTCTAATAAAATCAATAAATAGACATGAATTTGAACATGTAGCACAGAACACTGATATCAGGTGGAAGTGGAAATAGGAAATAACAGATGGAGGAGGAGTAACTTCAGATTTTAAGCATTATTTTTAACATTTTGACAATTTTGACCCTTTTTGATTTATTACGCAGAGTTGAAAGCCCGCCATACGGTGAGACTGCGGTCCCCTGGAGCCGAGTCTTTAATCACCGCTTTGTGTTGTAAAGTAGCAGAATGTGTAGAATGTTAATAATAAAATGCTAAGCATATCGACGGGCTGCTGCGCTTCGCCTCGCCGTCAACATGTTTGTAGCTCCTGCACCGAGCACTTTGGGCTAAAGGTTTGTTCTCGGTGTGTGTGTGTGTGTGGGGGGTGTAGGTTTGAGCGAGATGTTGACAGAGACGGCGAGTTCTCCCGGACCTTTCCGGAACACGCAGATGTCGAAGGCGGCGCAGACCCACAAGCTGCGAAAACTGCGCGCTCCGTCTAAGTGCAGGGAGTGCGACAGCCTGGTGGTGTTTCACGGTGCCGAGTGTGAGGAGGTGAGCATGTCTGTTTACCACAGAGACAGAGTTCATGTTCTTTAAGAAAACACATGTTTAATATGAAACGTGAAATGTCCTGCCTCTCGCTCAGTGCTCTCTGGCCTGCCATAAGAAGTGTTTAGAGACGTTGGCCATCCAGTGTGGCCATAAGAAGCTGCAGGGGAAGCTGCACTTGTTTGCTGTGGACTTCGCCCAGGCAGCGAGAAATAGCCCCGACGGAATCCCCTTCATCATCAAGAAGTGCACTTCGGAGATTGAGAACAGGGCCCTGGGCATTAAGGTACACTCGTCTTTCCATCTCTACGTTCTTACCTGTAGGAAATACACAGGAGACGTGTTTACACTCTGTGTGTTTGGGTTGGACTTTGTAGGGAATCTACAGGGTGAACGGAGCCAAATCACGTGTGGAGAAGCTGTGCCAAGCTTTTGAGAATGGGAAAGATTTGGTGGAGCTGTCAGATCTGTATCCTCACGACATCAGCAACGTGCTGAAACTCTACCTGCGACAGGTAAACTCAGATTGTAGTGCTCAGATTGTAAAGTTTAAACTTTCATTAGTTAAAACACATTCACAAACCACAGGGGTGCAAACTTTATATAAGTAGACTAACAGGCACCCTGTGTCTTTATATGTCCCACTCTTTTTTATTCTAAATAAATGACTTGAGATATAATGCATTTTAAACTAGTGTGTTTTCTCCTGTCAGCTTCCCGAGCCTCTCATCCTCTTCCGTTACTATAACGACTTCATCGGCCTGGCGAAGGAGAGTCAGAGCATCATCATGGAGGAGGTGGAGGCATCTCGCAGCGGCTCCTCCTCCGATCCTCCGCAGATCAGCGTCGAGCTCAAACGCGTCCTCTTCAAAATGAAGGACCTCCTGAGGCAGCTTCCTTCTGCGCATCACAAAACCCTGCAGTTCCTCATGCAGCACCTGCACAGGTGAGCACACACACCTCGCAACTATTACACAGACACTTATCCTCATTCTTTATTCGTTTATTTATTTATTCACCTTTAACACTTTTACGTCTGTCCAGAGTAACTGAGAAAGCAGAGGAGAACAAAATGACCGCCAGTAACCTTGGCATCATCTTCGGCCCGACGCTGATCAAGCCGCGGCAGACGGACGCCGAGGTGTCGCTCTCGTCACTGGTGGATTATCCCTACCAGGCGCTGATCGTCGAGCTGCTCATCAGGCATTACGAGCTGATCTTCGATTCTCCGCTCAGCCCCGTGGACGAGAGCTCACCTCTGCCCATCAAATCCCGCTTCACCCCTCAGGAGAAGGAACAGCGCCTGAACCGCCACTCCAGATCCCTGTTGGACATTAAAGAGGTGTGTGGATTTTAAATACGAGAGCAAATGCAGATTCGAAGACGACAAAGTACATCAACAAATGCAGGAATTACTAGAGACATGTTTAAAACTGCAGAATTAGCCAATAGTGCAAATAAAGTTTCATGTAAAAAATGAATTATTTTGTAGCAATTTAAAAATGCACAATAGAGAGAAAGTTATCGCTTTGGCATAAACAAACGCCACACCTCCTTTACTGTTACTGACTGGTACAGAGGCCACGCCTTTTTCATTGGGACTAACGAACACAGAGGCCACGCCTGCTTCACTAACACTGATGTAGAGAGGCCACGCCTCCTTCACAGGGACTAACAGTCACAGAGGCCACCTCTTTCACTGAGACTACAGGCACAGAGGCCACACCCCCTTCACTAGGACTGACACACAGAGGCCACGCCTTCTTCACTAAGACTAACAGACACAGAAACCACGCCTCTTTCACTGAGACTACAGGCACACAGGCCATGCCTCCTCCAGTGGGACTGACACACAAAGGCCATGCCTCTGAAATAAAACACACACGCCTCCTTTGCTGTGACTGACACACAAAGGCCACACCCCTTGACTAGGACTGAGGGTGATGCAGTTCTGCAAATAAACGTTCCGCATGTTTTTGTGTTACTCTTGTCATGTTTGCGACACTGACAGGCTTGATTGTGTGTTTTTATTTCAGCAGCACCACAGTGCTAAGGCTTATAAAAGGCACTCGTCTGTGATCCCCTCTACACACCTGCTGGAGGAAGTGAAAGAGGTGAAAGCAATGCCTGATGGGACAGATTTTGCTCCGGGTCAGTAATAATAATAATAAAGTCAAGTTCATCTAAAGAGAACAGCTACTGCCTATATAAGTGCTTACTGCCTAAGTGCACTAGGGGATTATAGGGTATAGCAATAATAATAATAATAATAATAATAATAATAATAATGAAAATAATAATAATAATAATAATAATAATAATGTGACCTAATGTGATCTCAATGGCTTATAGGTGTACAAGGGATATATTATATAAAGTGAGAAATAATGGCTTCTACACCTTCTGTATTAAACCATTTGGGATTCAGCCCCTTCTGAAAGTGCACTGTTTGTGATTAGGATAAATTGTTAATTAAGGATAAATAAGTATAAATATTTTTAAAATGTCAGTACAGTGCTGATTTTCTGCTCATTGTCTTTTAGTCAAGCCGGAGAGCGTGAACGGTGTGTTCTCCTCGAGCGCCCCTGAAGTACGGAACTCGCCCCGACTGATTCGGCAGAGCCACGTCAGCCGAGTGCAGCTTCGGCCGCGTCCCAAACCGAGCTCGCGCCCTGTGAGCATGCCTCCTGAGCGGCTCCTGAATGCTCGCAACTCCGCCTCTGACCCTGCAGTTGTGAAAGGTCACGACCCTGCAATCGAAGAGGCTTCCGAAGAGGAGAAGCCCAAAGGCAGAGCTGCTAATCACTACAGGAACACGTATATAGACACACACACGCTGCGCAGGACGTGGGATAAACAGTACAAACACTACGGCATCACTCCTCGCACGGCCATGATCGTGGCCAAACTTCCTGGAGATACGGAAATAAGTCGCGTTACGCTTTCACCCACCTCCATGCCGCTGTGTAACAGCACTAGCAGTAGCACTAGCACTGGCAAGACAGATGTGGTCGACTATAGCCGTGTCCAAAACGCGTTTAGACCCCCTCGCACCCTTCAGCCTCCTCCGGGGACTTTCTACAAACCGCCAGGGAACCGGGACAAAACATTAGCCCTAGATCAAACGTTAGCGGACAAAACGTTAACGCAAGAGCAGACATTATCGGAAAAAACTTCCGAGGACAAAAGTGCTACGACGAAAGAGGATGTGACGAACGCTAACAGCATCGAGGATGAGGAAGACGACGATGACGATGAGGTGGAGGAAGGAGTAGGCGAGGAAGAGTTCGGCCTGGAGGTCTCTGTGGATGAAGATCCTGCTCAAGACCCTCAGCTCGGCCAAATCCAGACCAAACCAGTTTACCCCAGACTGCGAGCGCGACACATGCAGGACTTTGAGAACCGGGAAGCCCACTTTGTATGAGATACATACTGTATAAAGACTTTTTATGAACTCTCATGCCTCGAGGACACATTTTTATACATATATATATAAGCTTTATATATATTAATATATTACTCCTTATGTTTGGAGACGGCAGCTTGTGATGATGGAACAAGCTCGGGAGCCAGTATTAATACAGGATGCACTTAGCTTTCTTATGCCACATCGATTTCATTTTTTTTATAAAGAAGATCAAAGAAAAGGACCAATGTTTAAGAGATGTTTTAAGGAGATTTGTAATCAGAAACATAATCCTGCACCTGATATATACGGTTTTAAAGACTACACTAGCAGGACAACATCTTCATTGTGCAATTTCACTTTTTTATCATTGGCATTGTACTGAACGTTTAATATATGCATGTTACAGTGTATTATGTACCTTTTACACCAAAAACAATTTCATCAACCCTTTTTTGCAAGTGTTCGGTGTCATCCCTTCTTCTGTATGTACATTACATAAGGTCGTATGCATAATATGAAGTGCACAGAAATCCACTTTTATGGATTTTATAAGGGGTTAAGCTCACGCTTCCTTTATATGTGCAATACATAGTGTATAATCAGACTTTACACCCTAAGAAGTGTGCTATTTATCCAGTAGGGAGCTATTTGCAAGTAAAAGTCCTCCTTTGTAAATACACTGTACAAGAGTAGGTACATGCTATGTTGTATGCAAAAATCCAATAAGAAATGTTTTTTTATGTTTTTTTGAGAAGAGAATATGCTCCAGACTTCATTTATAAGGGCACTAACCTGGGTATGTAATCGCATGCTACATCTTAAAAGTGCAATGTGCTTCCTCTGTAGTGCACTCTACCAAGTATACCAAGTAAGTGAGCATTACCTGGTCATTTTAGCAGGGATTAAGAGAACTACGTGTGCTATAGCAGGTCTTTAGGTACTATAAGTCTGGTATTTGTAAGTAAAACCCTTACTCCCTATATTAGTGCACTACATAAGGTATATAATAAGACTTTAACACCTGCACTTTATGTCCAATAGGGAGTTTATTGTAAGTAAAACCTCAATACATTCTGTAAGTCCAATACAGAAGAACTTATAGATACTATATAGTACGTAAAAACCCAACATCAAACAATTTTTTAATGGATTTTAGGATGTAAGAGGAGCACTTTATGACCTCCATGTCTGCACCACATAAGGGATTCTGCTTGTTATGTTGTGTATTGTGGGCCACCCTACTCCCTGTATAAGTACAAGTGTATTAAGCCTCTTACTCATCTCAGTGCAATACAAATACAAATACATTATAAAAATAAGGCCCTATGCACCCTGTATAGTGCACTAGATGTCCACTAGGAAGAAATTTGATACTCAGCCCTCATAGAATGAAGTGCATAATACATTAAATAATACACTCTATATAGTGCATTATATGAGTCATACAGAATTCAGCGCACTACTTTAATCTACTACGTAGAAAATATGTTCAGTAGTGAGCTATTTGCAGTTCAGCTCCCTAGAGGAGACCATCCAGCAAAAGTCGGTGAGTGGGTAAAGAGGGGATTAGTCATAGTAGGAGCTGGCGCGATCTACAGCTCAGATAGGAGAGGCTGTTCACACAGTAACCACAGCCCAAACACTCCACAAAGCCGTATGAAATCCCGTTTGGAGTTTGCCAAAATGTGTATATACATGTGGAAAAAGGTTCTCTGGTCTGATGAAACCAAACCTGAACTTTGTATAGTTGGCGTAAAGCGTTACATTTGGCAGAAACCCAACACTACCAACCCCATAATACCATCCCCACTGTGAAGCATGGTGGTGGTAGCATCACATTAGCTTTGTGTAGATTTCTGAGATAAAATTCTAATTAAATACATTTCAGTTCCAGGTTGTAACATGTACAAAATGTGGAAAAGTTCAAGCGGGATGAACACGTATGCAAGGTGCTGTATATAACAGGGCTAAATTACATGCCAGAGTGCAACATGGAACGTAATATAATTATGGTTTGTCCACTTTTGATCCTGAGAGCTGTGTGTCGCTCGCTCCAGAGGACGACAACCCGCTGTTTATGGAAAAGGTTTAGCATAAGGCACGAGAGAAAGGCGTCAGTGTTAGAAAAGCTGTTTAATGGCTTTCATATGGAAATGTGGGGGTGAAGGGACGCAGGGCTTTCTCTCTTCTCCAACGCCTTTCTCATTCAGATCGGGGGGAAATCGCTGGCTGGGTAAAGCCTTAGCAACTAATCAGATGGGCTGAGATGAGAGGGTGTGTGTGTGTGTGTGTGTGTGTGAGAGCTGAGTGACAGGTTCACACATGTATGACTCATATGTCTTGTGTTTGCGAACATGCATGTGACCTACATACGTGTCTCTGTGGAGACTGTCAGTGTCAGTGTCAGTAATATTGGCATTATAAAGTATAAAGAGATAGTGACATGCACATTGCTACACACACACACACTGGGTGGTGTATAATGAGGCTTGTGGGTGTTGAGGGTCAGTGTGGCTGCTGGTTGGCTCTGTGTGTGTGTGTGTGTGTGTGTGTGTGTGTATGTGTGTGTGTTTACTCGACTGTAGTAAATCCAGCCTCTACATTAGAAGCTAACTCTATAAAATTGTGTGGTGTGTATGTCACGGTATGAAAAGCAGCGACTGCTGTAATTGTCTCGGTCAGGAGGAGACAACGCTGCGTCCGTCCGTCCGTCTGCCCTTTACATGACCTGCTCCATAATCACCACCTTGTGCTGCTGATTTTAATTATGGTGTCATTTTTGGAATTTAAATTGCCCTGTTGTTTCTTACTTAGAGGTTATTATAATAATTTACATCAAAATAAACGCATGGAAATGTGAACGTGCAGGCACGAGAGAAGCAAAGAGGAAGAAAGAAAGACATTTTTCCTTTTGTACTTTTATACCACAGCACTGTTGAACTCTGGATTCTGATTAATCTTCTATAACAGCAGTAGTTTCTATCATAACAGCTTACTCACAGGCACTTGTACAGCAGATGCTCAAGAAACAGATATAAAACCGTGTGTAATCGTTGCTACGGTGAAGTTTTCTGTAAGGAGATGTTTAATTAACATTGATGGAAGGAGTCTCCGCTGTCAGCGCTTTGTAACAGTCAGAGGTAAAGCTGTAACGTTAAGCTTCCTGACATCTTCAGGACAGAGGAGTTTTCGCTTTTTTTATTCCGCATTTTTTGTCTTAGTAACATTAAGAGAGAGAGAATAAAGAGAGTTTGGTGAGGGAACGACTGTTTATAGCTGCTATAACGTAACTGCAAACAGGAACTAACTTGTTTCACAGATGTTCCACAACATTTAATGTAACTATAAACAGATAAAAAAGTACAATGTCATTAAGTAAGTATTTAAAATTCCTTGTAAATTGGTGTGGTATAAGAGGAATAAAACACGTTCGAATGTGCTGTTATAGGAAAATAATAAACTTCAGGGTGGTAACTGTAGTAATATTACATTTAACAGCAAAGGAGAAAAAGCTATATCCTTCTCCAGTCTGCATTTACTATGCCTGTTATTTCAGGTGGAAAGGCGAGTGTTTGTGTTTAAAGGCGGTGGTCTAGACGCTAATGAAAAACTCCATCTCGGACGCTTCTACTCAAGAAAACTCTGGCGACCTCGGAGGCGTGAACTACACGCAGCTGACTTTAATGTTGTGACTGTGGAGCTCAAGCAGCTGCGTATCCGGGTTCTGAATACAAGGAACTTTCTCTGTGTAAATATTGACGTAATTTTGGACTTAAATCACAGACTGAATATTATGACAGATTTAAGTGTAAATGAAAATCTCCTGGCTGTCTTCTGTCTTTCTAACTGTCTGAATCCTACACACACTGTAAACCCGCGCTCTGCGTGCTGAACAGCCGCTCTGAGGCGACGGTCGCACATGTCCGACAGGAAGGATATCTTATTCCGGAGCTCGTTTCCTAAACTCGGCTCCATTGTATTTTGAGGTAGCTGAACGTCTTCCAGGCATGGTGAGGACCGCAGAGTGAAGTGGCCTATTTCAGCACTCAGGATGTGTGTGTGTGTGTATGTGTGTGTGTGTGTGTGGTTAGACTCCAAAAATGTGCTCAGCAAATTTACCATTCGGTTTGTAAATTCTTTCATATTCTAAATATTTTTCATTTTTTCGAGATGTTTGTGTTTGTGTATTTGGCGAACACTTTTCCTGATGATACCACGACTGCGTTGCCAATTAGCACTTATACGTTTTTTTAACATTGTATTTCAGGATCGATGCATTTAAGAATAAAAACAATGTGTTATCTCAGGCAACAGTTTCTTATACGAGTAACAGGGGTGAAAGTAACAGGGTTAAGTTTTTATTAGCATAGAATTATGCACAAACATATGAAATATGGCTAACTAGCATCCATGCTAATGACACGTAAAGGACATTCTAATGACTTGCCTATTTTCTAAAGTTAATATTTTACTTTTTGTCTATAGTTTGGGTAACAGGGTTGTACTTTCAAAGTGAATATAACTGATAATAAAGGAAAAAATGTGAAAACTTTCTTTTCTTACTTTTCCTGTGGTCTTCAGATTTCTGTGGAAATTCAGATGATCAGATGACGCAACTTCCTGCTGTGGAACAGTCCAGATGTTCCATAGAGGGGAATTTCTTTAGGTGACAGGTGACTGAATGAACTACAGTGGACATTTTTCATACTCTATAATGGACGACTTCTGGAAAAGGACAAGGTATCAGACGGTAAGCGGATTCACACATTAATGCAGAAACAATCAGAGTCTGATGTATGTTAATGATTATATTTGAAAGTAAAGTGGCATTATAGTGGACTAGAGAGAGTTTTAAGGGCTTTATCTGAGACATAGGCATAGAGGTTGTTTTGAAGGAAACATTTCATGTGTTTAAAAAAGTATGAATAAAAATGAATATAACTGTATGGGCCGATGTGCTACCTGCTGCAGCTCAGAATCTCAGATCGGTATGTATGACTCACTCGCCCTCCAGGGTTTAGCTACATTTGGTATTTTTAGTAGCCAGGAAATCAGTGTTTCCTCTGCCTGCCGTGTTTTTTACGCAAACGCTCAGTGACCTGGACATCACTCGTGCGTCTGCGGAAGCCTAATTCCATCCGATGGCCTTTAGGTGCTCCGTGTGGTTTCTCTGTTTATAAATCTCAGCGTGTCAGATGAGGCCGTGTCTGACACGCAGGCTGGACCGATGTTCGGTGGACTCTGATCTGATTACAGGGAGGCCAAGCGGCAGGGACCGTAGCATCCTGTTGGCTGCACTTGGCTTCTGTCTGTCTCCCAGCTTTAGGAGGCTGAGACGCCACTGCCTCAGAGCACTTACTCATTCCTACCACTTCCATTTCTGTCATGTCCCGAACTGCTGGATGAAAGTGGAAAAAGGAACCTGGTGAGGGGAAAGAAAAAAGATTCCACTTGAGAAATTTTCAAAAATATATCCATTGTTCCTTTTTTTTATCTTTATCAGTTACAAATGAGCAGGAAACACACACTCATGGATCTATTTATTAGGGCTAAGAATGAAGAAAGTCAAGCAAAAGCAGAGGAGGAAGGTACTTGTCATGCAAGGAATGAAACACTGTGTGTGGTGCTGTTCTAGTAAAATAATCAGTGATGGTATAGAGTGATGAAGCAGACTTACTGTCACCACCCTAAAGCTGACAGTTCTCCTATAACATTCTTCTTATACCACATCAATTTGCCAACCAGTAAAATGCTTTATTTATTAAATATTGACACCTCGTACTTTTTGTCCATTTATAGTTGCATTAAATGTTGAGGAATGTCCATGAAACAAGTTAGTTCCTGTTCTCAGTTCCTTTATTGCGCCTATAAACAGTCGTTCCCTCATCCACCAGCCTCTCTTTTCTCTCTTTCTTCAAGATAATAATACAAAAGGAAAAGGATTAAAGAAGCATAAACTCCCCTGTCCTGAAGCCCTGACACTGGAGACTCCTTCCATGAATGTGAAATAAACACATTTCTTCTTACAGAAAGCTTCACCCTATCAACACTTTCTTCATCTGTTTATGTGGAGCAGCCATAGAACCAATAACATAGTAATATAAACCTGTGATTTGTAGCTGCACAGGAAAATTACTCAACACCTTCTGACCAATCAGAATCCAGAATTCAACAGCAACATGTGTAAATGTATTTAATGCAGAATATCTCCAGGCTGAAGTTCTTTCTCAATCCATCATCATCATCATCATCATCATCATCATCTCTCTCATTTTGCAGAATGTATAGAGTATCTAGGTTTGGCTTTGGGTGACATTAGACTCACAATCTGACAAAAAATTCTCAACAAATGTTATTTTACTCTCATATCTTATCATATAAAAGTTTGGCTCATAATATAATCCAGTGGAAACTCTGATTCTTTTACATGCAGGTTCTTAAAAATTTAGATTTATGAAAAAGCTATTTGGTTTTCTGAACAGCACCAACTGCCGGTTCTTCGGCATCGCCTTCCTCATCAGCACTTGTTGTGTGTTGGTGGAGAAGGTGTATCAGTGACCTTGTCCCTGAGGGGAAATTGAGAGAGAAATCTCTCTCTCCTGCTGGAGTGTAGAAGTGTGTAGCTCTGGGCAGAAGGCCACATCAGCGTTCCCTGTGGACCTCAGCAAGCTCCGGTGGCACGGTTCTCCACTCTCATCTTTCACTCACACACTACAGACTTCTCTCAGGGGAGATTAGTTGAGCTGAGAGTATACACACTCACACCTTAGAGCTGCCGTGTCCTTGTGTGTGCTCCACCAGATATTTGGCGAGTGTGTGATGTGGTTCTGAGATAAACTCCACCCAAAACAGTCACACGTTCAGATTTAACCTGCGTGGAAAACAACCTGAAGATGATGTTAGCATGAGGAATGCTGTGTGTGTGTGTGTGTGTGTGTGTGTGTGTGTGTGTGTGTGTGTGTGTGTGTGTGTGTGTGTGTGGCCAACCTAACATTTGAGGAGCTGGAGAGATTAAGGAACACGGTGAGGTCCAGGGAGGACGTGAGAGAGAAAGATTGTCTGAGAGCTGAGATAGAGAGTGAGAGCAAGAGAAAGAGGTAGAGAGAGAGAGAGAGAGACAGACAGACAGACATGGAGGGAGGGAGTTAAGGATGCGAGAGACAGACAGAGAGGGACAGAGAGAGAGAGAGAGAGAGAGAGAGAGAGAGACAGAGTTAAGGATACGAGAGACAGACAGAGAGAGACAGAGAGAGAGAGAGAGAGAGAGACAGAGAGTTAAAAATCCTGAGAGACGTGTCACCATAAATACACACACGACGTCCACCAGGAGTGTATCCGGGAAAGTGAATCTCCTCTGGAAGTTCGGAGTAATGTGGGAATTTCGGATTCCCTGCAGACCCAGACCATACACTCTGTTCTTTCTCTCCCAGTGGATGTTCTTCTTTCCACACTCCTCAGGCTCTCTTCCACACTTCACTCCTCCTGAAGAACATACAGAGCCTCAGCCTCTTTGTTTTCCTCACATTTATTGCGTACGCAGAAAGAAAAGGCCAATTTCACTTCGAGTGTGTAGCAACACCCAGAGAGTGCTTCAGCTACAACGCTCACAGCACAGCACCCTCCACTCTAATCACGCCAAAGGTCCTGAAGCACAGTGAGAAAAAAACCCACAATGGTTGTGTAATTGTACAAGGCTAAGAGCCTGCAGGTTTTGTTCTGTTATATTAGGACATTCTGGGTGACAAACTCGGCCGATTGAGTCCAATTACATAGAGCTGTCAGTCCACACAGACCCTCACATGCAGACAAACAATCCTCCACAACACAACCCTCCACAACACAATCCTCCACAACACAATCCTCCACATTCCCAATTCTCCACAACACAATCCTCCACAACCCCAATTCTCCACAACACAATCCTCCACAACACAATCCTCCATACCTCAATGCTCCACAACACAATCCTCCACAACACAATCCTCCATACCTCAATGCTCCACAACCCAATCCTTCATAACCCCATTCCTCCACAACCCAATCCTCCACAACACAATCCTCCATACCTCAGTGCTCCACAACACAACCCTCCACAACCCCAATTCTCCACAACACAATCCTCCACAACCCCAATCCTCCACAACACAATCCTTCATAACCCCAATCCTCCACAACCCCAATTCTCCACAACACTATCCTCCACAACACAATCCTCCACAACACAATCCTCCACACCCCAATCCTCCACAACACAATCCTCCATACCCCAATTCTCCACAACACAATCCTCCACAACACAATCCTCCATACCTCAATGCTCCACAACCCAATCCTTCATAACCCCATTCC
>CM074974.1:30262799-30276007 GCA_037576825.1 Pangasius krempfi | reverse complement strand
CTCCACAACACAATCCTCCATACCTCAATGCTCCACAACACAATCCTTCATACCTCAATGCTCCACAACACAATCCTTCATACCTCAATGCTCCACAACACAATCCTCCATACCTCAATGCTCCACAACACAATCCTTCATACCTCAATGCTCCACAACACAATCCTTCATACCTCAATGCTCCACAACACAATCCTCCATACCTCAATGCTCCACAACACAATCCTTCATACCTCAATGCTCCACAACACAATCCTCCACAACACAATCCTCCACAACCCAATTCTCCACAACACAATCCTCCACAACACAATCCTCCACAACCCAATGCTCCACAACACTATCCTCCACAACACAATCCTCCACCAACCCAATTCTCTACAACACAATGCTCCACAACCTCAATCCTCCACAACACAATCCTCCACAACGCAATCCTCCACAATGCAATCCTCCACAACACAATCCTCCACACTCCAATCCTCCACAACA
Organism: Pangasius krempfi; assembly: GCA_037576825.1. Taxonomy (NCBI): domain Eukaryota; kingdom Metazoa; phylum Chordata; class Actinopteri; order Siluriformes; family Pangasiidae; genus Pangasius; species Pangasius krempfi. The sequence goes on along the minus strand of CM074974.1, from coordinate 30,275,515 downwards.
CAATCCTCCACACTCCACTCCTCCACAAACCCAATTCTCCACAACACAATCCTCCACAACACAATCCTCCACAACACAATCCTCCACAACAAAATGCTCCACAACACAATCCTCCACAACACAATCCACGCAGCTCTATTAGAAAGTGAATCCAGTGACAATAGTGCAAAGAGAACAATATAAGTAGCTGAAATAGTGTAAACATAAGAAGTAGCAGCCTATGTACAGTATAATAAATATTTGTAGCACCATAATGTAATGTGCAAAAACTTGCAAAAAAGGATGGAGGATGCACAGTTGTGTGTGCGTGTATATATGTGTGTGTGTGTGTTCTTTCAGTCCAGTTTCTGAGTGTTGAGGAGTCTGATGGTACCGATTACCAGACGGCAGGAGGGTGAAGAGAGTGTGAGAGGGGTGTGTGGGGTCGTCCACAATGCTGGTGGCTTTGCGGATGCAGCGTGAGGTGTAAATGTCTGTGATGGAGGGAAGAGAGACCGCGATGATCTTCTCAGCTTCTCACTATCTGCTGCAGGGTCTTGCGATCCGAGACGGTGCAATTCCCAAACCAGGCAGTGATGCAGCTGCACAGGATGCTCTCGATAGTCCCTCTGCAGAACATGGTGAGGATGGAGCGAGGGAGACGGGCTTTCCTCAGCCTTCTCAGAGAGTACAGGCGCTGCTGGGCTTTCTTTGTTATGGAGCTGGTGTTGAGCGACCAGATGAAGTTCTCCGCCAGGTGAACACCATGAAATCCGGTGCTCTTGACGATCTCCACGGAGGAGCCGCCGATGTTCAGCGTCCAGTCCTCCACAAACCCAGGCTTCTACAAGCCCAGTCTTTACACATTCACACACACAGCAATTGAATTAGCACTCCTTTTCTGATTAGGGTCTTGTATGGTGGACGCTCCACATAAACAGATGTTATGTGTGCAATCCTTGATATGGTGAAGTTTCAGTAAGGAGACGTTTACTATGCGGTTTCTTGCTAACATGACAAGTTGGTTTTTTTTAGTCTTATTAATTTAGAGAGAGAGAAAAAAAGAGGCTGGTGAGGGGAACGACGTTTTTAGCCGCTATAATATATGTGGTAGCTTGTAATGTAATGTAATGGTAAACAGATAAAAAGTACAACATTTCATTCTTTTAATAATAAACATTCATAAATTGTACATTGCTGTGGTATAAGAGGAATAAACCACTATAGCCATTTTTTAAATTTTACTATAACAGCACAATAAAAGTTTATTCTTTAGAAACTTAGTGTACTTAATGGTGTTATAAATGGATTAGCATTCATAGAAATGTATTGTATGCTGCTGAATAAATTCTTCTTAGTGTGTACTTTTAGGAAAAAAAAACCCAAAATTGATATTTGAATTATTAACCTTTTGAAAGTCTGGAAGTATGTAACTGATAGCATGCTGTTAGATGGATAAGGGATTAATAATCAGTGTGTGTAAGGGGTTAAAGAGATGTTAGGATGTGCATGCAGGAATGTGTTGTGGATATCATTATCAGGACATTATCCTCCCGGGTGGCATGGCTCAATCCGACACGGTTCGGCTGTAATTAGAGCGCAGCATTGAGCTGTCAGATGGAGGAGGACGGAATGTGAACTCTGGCACTGGCTTTGTGAGGGACTTCAGCTGAGCGCTGAGACGCTGGAACAAACAAAGCAGATTTCTGGAACACGACCAAGTATCAGTCATCTATCAGGTCTCTCAGAGATGATTCCCCATATCCGGAGGAAAGTGATACTGATTTCAGTAATCAAACATTACAGCTATTAAACCTCTGATGTAATACAAGCCATGCACTTTTATTATGATTATTTTTTTAATATTTTATTTTATATAAATCTCCGGAAACCCTTAATGAGCAAAATCTTTTGTTATAGTGCTCAGTACAAAAGGTGAAAACTTTAAATAGAGCCCAAGTTATAATTATATTAACATAAAAGTGAGAGCAAAAGTTTGCACCCCCGCTCTGATTTTTAAAAATATCTTTAAAAATTTTTTTAACGTCATTTAAAAACAGCATTAATATTTACATATGTCTACATCCTGTCACAAGAATAATCCATAAATTAACAGAAAGAAATACTGCATTCATTAATTAATATTGAATTATTTAATGAATATTTAATTGAATAAGAATGATTATACATTTGCATAAATAATTTATTTAAAGACCTAATATGAAATACGAAGTGTGCCAGGATGCAAATTTTTACCTTTTTTTTTTTTTTTGTGGTAATAAGTCTCATCTGAGGGGGTCACTGTGGCTTATTGGTTAGCACGTTTGCCTCGCACCTCCAGGGTTGGGGCTCGATACCCACCATTGCCCTGTGTTCGCAGAGTTTCCATGCCCCCTGTGCTTCGGGGGTTTCCTCCAGGTACTCCGCTTTCCCCCAAAAGCCCAAAGACATGCGTTAGCATCTCTAAATTGTCCGTAGAGTGTGTGTGTGTGTGTGTGTGTGTGTGTGTGATTGTGTGCAAGGTGTCCTCTGCCTTGTGTCCAGACTCCTCTGGGATAGGCTCCAGGCTCCTGTAACCCTGTGTAGGAAAAGAAGTACAGAGAATGGATGGATGGATGGATGGATGGATGGAAGTCTCAACTGAAAACCAAACACACACAGATTTAAAGGTTCGTGTGTATGTGTAAAAACCTGCATGCTGATTTACTAACAGAATCTACAATCAACTCCATTTCCCAGAAGCCTTTGTTATAAGGTTTCTCACCTGATCTGTCACGTGACCTGCTGCCTCACTCTCAATCCCCTGGTTTCTAATCACACACAAGCACACACACACACACACACACACACACACACCTGTTTTTAATCCCCACTTAACTGCATATATACACACCTCAAATCCCTCGACATTGTGGAGTACTGAAGGGGAGGTGACTTTGCTGAAGCTAGTCAGTTTAGTGCTTGAACTCTTACGGCGTGAATATTGAGCCAATACAAAAATTAAACAATTGAATAATTCTATAAAGAAATATATGTAGGCTATTTTATACTGCATTTTCATGACTTACATAATTACAGCAATTAATTAGATATCGATTTTGTTTTTTAATTAGATTAATGGCAACTGATTAATTAATTAATTGGATTAATTCGATTTCTTTTTTGTTTTTTATTCGATTATTTTTGTTGGTTTTCATCCTGAGTAAAAAAAAATCACACTTATAAAATGAGAAATTTATATCTGAGACTTAAAAAAATATATTATTATAGATCTACATGGAAAAGCCTGAGATCTTGAGCACTCTATTTAGGCACTTATGATTGAAAAGGTTTATTTATTTACTTATTTACTTATTTATTTTCCATAGAAGTTTAACTATTTTTCATCCACTTGTATATTCCTTTAAAAGATCACTTACCATCTAAAATTAGCCACTTAAAGCCTTAAATATACATACAATTTAAATTTAAAGTTTAATACAATTTAACATTCATCAGTTGCACCATTAGAGTTTTTAGTCTTTGGTACTATTACTGATTAAACTCCATGGTTGGAAAGTTTTCTACTGACAGAACTTCACCTGATAACACAGCTAGTAACACCGTGTGAAGTGTCTCTCAGTAACTACCACACAGATGTAGCCCTGCTCCATGTGGTGCTTATGTGTGGCTCTGGTCTGGAGAGACTATACAGTACATTGCTGTAGCACACTGACCTCTAGTGGTCATCAGTACGAATCACACTTAGCTTTCAGAGTGCAATTAGATATTCCAAGGTGTAGTTTTAATGCAGTCCAGGTGAGAACAAAAGTTTGTATCCCCCATGGTTTTCGAATAGAAAAGAGCAATTTATTTACAAAAACATAGTTTATTTAAAAAAAAACACGCATAATGTAATATGTGCGATGAGACAATAATCCAAAACATATTCCAAAAAATAACAAATATATTAATCAAATAATTAACTATTTTAAATAATTTAATTAAAATTTTATTTTTTAAGATGAATAATTAATTTAATTTACTACTACTACTACAAATTAATAATAATAATAATAATAATAATAATAGTAGTAGTAGTAGTAGTAGTAGTAAATGAATTATGTATTACAATTAAAATTTAATTAAAAATAAAATTAAAATTTTATTGTCTAAAATTACCATTTTAGACCTGAACGAAGGAACGAACCATTTCAGACCTGATATGAAGGCATGTGTCAGGAATAAATAAAAATACACAGATGCCATGTATATCCAAGAGTGTGTTGTTGTATCACACTGACTTCTAGTGGTCTTTTTTTTTTTTTTTAACATACATATCGCAAGTCCCAGAGTGTATTATTAGACTTGTTGTTTTTATACTGCTCTCTAGTTCCTTGTGTTTTTTCCCCCTGGGAAATCTACTGACCTGAAATGTGTTTCTTGTTTCTTACCAGAATCAAAGTTCAACTATTTTAAATTCTGGTTGAAAAGGAGAAAGTCACATTTAGAGCTTTCATTCCACTGAATTCCACTGAAAGATGGAATTCCACACCTCCTCTACATTTATAACGTCTGACAAACTGTAAAGCGTTCTAAGTTTACGAGGGGAAATGAGTTCTCGCTTTGCTCGGCGTCGTGTACATCAGACTCTGTCTCATCACCTGAGGTAAAAGTCACTCATGGAGTTTAAACACGAGCCTCGTCATCGTCTCTTCACTCCACTGATCTCTGTCCACGCTAACATCGATGGAGAGAATAATCACTGACTGAACAATTCACTCACTCGCGTCTGTTCTGGTGGAGAAATTTCTTTCTCAGTTGCTGTACAGAGTGTTTAAGTGCTCTTCTCTGTTATGATGATGATGATGATGATGATGACGATGATGACATTTTGACAGCCGTTGGCTGATTGCAAACCGAATTGTTTCCAGTTCACTGTGGTGAAAATTCACCTTAAAAATCATTTCCACATCATTTTTTTTTCTTAAAGTAGAGCTGTTGCAGTATATTATCGTGTTTTGTCTCTTGTGCTGCTGTGATTACTGGTTTTGAGTTCTTGTGAAATTGGGATATTTCCTGCTTTGAGAGATGCTTTGTGCCTCTCTGCTTTCACTTCTCAGGTTCTTTTGTTTGCTCTGAATAGACATTGCTGCTCTTAAAAGACTTCCCTTTGTCTTTGGTATGTAGTTACATAGCTGAGTCTGGAACATTTGATGCACTATCAGAAAAAAAGAAAAGTGTTGTTCAGGTACATTTTGGCTCCACACGTAGTCGGAGTGCCCTCAAAGGGCCTCTGGGAAGTCGGTGGCCTTGTGTACCCTGCGGCCTGATAGTTAATGTGTGCTGGAGATGTTTGTGCTGCTTCACTGAGCCGAATTCCTTTCCTCTGATATCACACCATTTACTAACCTTCCTGTTCCCACTCCTGATGTTTCAGTATCAATTACACATCTACTTTAGATGATAGAAATCCTAAATCATTATAACGGGAAAATAAATTTATTTAATGTACTTCAAGTGCATATATCCACTTCAGATTTACACATAAACACAAACAAAGTTATGTTTAAAAAGCCAAAGTGATAGGGGAAAAAAGGATTTGGACTCTACGTTAAAATATAGATACCAATCAATTAACTCTCAGCTGCTCAGTGTGAGAAAAATGCAAGTCATCTGTAAGTCACTCTGGATAAGGGAGTCTGAAAAATGGCATAAATATAAATGTAAAAGAGTTGCAGTTTCAGGACGACCTGAAAGCAGCAGGAACAAGAGTTTCACAGGAAACATTAAAGCAATGAACTGCACTGCAATCATCTCTTCTCTTATACCTCACGCAGAACTCCTCTGCTGAAACAGAAGCACAGAAAAGCTTTTAGACAGAACAGAACTCCTTTTGGATCTATATACTCTGGTCAGACGAAACAGAAACAGAAATCTTTGGCAATAATTCAGCTTGTCATGTTTGGAGAAAGGAGCGTTGTGTGTATGATCCTAAGTACACCAGCATACCCACAGGGAGTGTCATGATGATATGGAGCTGCTTCTCTGCAAACGCTACTGGGGCGTTAAACACCATCGAAGGAAGCATGAATGGAGTGATGTAGTGATGACATATTGGCGCAGAATTTAATCTCATCGGCCAAGAATCTGTGGAGAAGATGGACGTTTGAACAAGACAGCGACCCCAAACACACAGCCACGATAACTCAAGACTGGTTTCTAAAAAGAAAGGTGGACATCTGTGTCTTTTGTGTTGAAAGCTTTTGCCATGGTAGTGACAAAGAACTTACACATGTGCATGTTCATAGAGACTAGGAGCGAAATAAAAAGAATATAAGTATATAAAATAATATAAGTATTTTTTTGTTTACATTAGTAGTTTGGATGAGAATTATTTTTTGGGAGAACAAATAAAAAAAGTTGACCTTTTTGTGATCATTTTAAATTATTGTGTTCTGTTTATTTCGTACATCATTTTTGCTCATTTTTTACAAAGGGTGCCAATACTTATGAACAGGAGTGTACTATATAAGAGGTGATATGCCTACACATGGTTGGATTTAATACCAAGAACACCAAGTACTCAAAAACCTAAAAGGATAATATTCGATATGCATTATGCAAATTGCAATAAGCTGATTGGTAAACGCTAGCTTTCATTCATTCTATAACTTTAAATTCCATTATGCAAATGACTTCATGCTGATTGGCAGGTTCCATTTATGCTTCAAAGCTACTGTAAGGCCCATTATGGAAATGGATATGCAAATGACTTTTGGATAATTAGTGGAAATTGGTGGATGCTAGTTATCATTCACTTCACTTTATAATCCATAAGGAAAAGGACTTTATGCCAATTGCTGGATAATTTGTGCATAATTATGCAAAATTATGCCAGGTTCAGTTTTCAGCTTTGTTTGAACAAAATATGACATAGTTTACTAATTAAACACTGCTTTTTACACTTACAATAAATTACAATAACGATTAATTAATCAATCATTAATTATTCATTAGCCCTTAATGAGTAAACTACATATTACTTGTTTATAAATAGTTTATTACCAAATCTAAATTAAAGCGGTAGCTTTTTTGCAAATGACTTTATGTTAATTGGTGGATTCTACCTTTCATTCATGGCTGATATCTTTTAAGGTCCATTATGCAAATTAGTTATGCAAATGAGCTACATCCGTGCTTTTTCGCCACTTGCTGGATTCTTGTTTCTGATCATGCTTGAGTTCTTACTTTAAGAAACATTATCTAAATTGAATATGCAAATTAATTGAGCTATAAGCTTCCATTCATAGTTAAGCTAAAGTCAGATCCAAAATTATTGGCACCCTAGGGTGAAAATGATTTCAATGACCACAAAATATAGCTGTTGGCATGACCGTCGCAGATCCCTGACCTAAGTTCCACAGGTTTTTTTTCTTTTTTTTCTCTGAACAGTACTTTACTCCAAATAAATGTTAGATTTATCTCACATATGGGTGCATATATCTGTAGTCAGCTCACTTACCTGGAGTAGGAACAGCTGTGTATTCATGGACACTGCAGTCTTTCCTAAGTTTATTGATATTTAGTTAATTATGCACAAATGTATTTCATGACCCTTTTTTTTTTTAAACCCATCTTTAACCAAGAAGGGTGCCAATACTTTAATAATACACTGTGGGTTTTTTTTTTTCGGGAAAAGACTTATTTAGCAGATTTATGGTTGAACTACTGTTTTAAAATCCTTTATGCATTTGACTTTATGCTGGGTTCTGGCTGAAAGCTTGGAGTCATGTTATACCATTTTAAGCTCTATCATTCAAAGGAAATATGCAAATGAGATCAGCTGATTGGTAGATATTAATTTGGACAATAAATCCTAAAATAAGTGAAGAGGATGAGATCTGTAGTGTTGCTATCAATTGGCTGAGGTAGAGAAAATTAAAATATGCTTTAGATTTTCTAAGTTTTGACATTTGAGATCAACGTTCATGAATCAGCACAACGTGGCTGATTTTATTTATTTATTTAATTATTTATATATAATATATATAGATATTGGATATACTTCAGATAATAAGGACTTTGTTAGCAATATATAAAATTACTTTTTCAAGAGAGTGAGGAAATAAAAGGGAAAAGAACGAAAAGGATGTAAAAAAGAAATAAAAATAGCAAAAGAAAGGAAAGCACAAGAAATTCTGATTTATTTATTTATTTTTTAAATATTTAAAAGCGGTTAATATTTCATTTAAGCACTCTACCAAAATAAAAAGTGAACTTTGTTATTCCGTATAAATTAGAAAATCTAAATGCTTATAGGTGTTCCTGTAAATAAGAAATGATTTGATTAGATTAGGTGACGGTGATGTGGCTGTGTGAGGCCGTGGTGGTTTTTCCACACGGCATTATTGACTCTCTCCGTCTCTCTCTGTCTCTCTCTCTCTCTCTCTTCCTCTCTGTGTTGCTGCGATAACTCCAGACCGTGTCCTCAGGGTGTTAGACAGGATGTTTAGCTTCAGGCTTTCTGCTGGAGGCGACACTCGTCCTCTTTGGAAGGAGTCAGTAACATCTGAATTCGAGCTGTCACTACGACCAGTCTTCAGGGACTAATTAGTGATCTCTCCCTCGTTCTCTCCCTCGTTCTCTCTCTCTCTCTCTCTCTCTCTCTCTCTCTCTCTCTCTCTCTCTCTCTCTCTGTGTGTGTGTGTGTGTGTGATTTATTCCAAAGCTCTTGAGGAATGTGGATTTTTAATAAATGGCACTGAGAGGCTACAAAGCAATGTCAGGTTTTAGAGTTTGTAGAAGCCAAAATGTACTAATTTTATATTACCAAAAGTATTTAATTGTGTGTGTGCCAGTAGTGGACACGAGCTCATTTTGATTCATGTTTCTGTTGTGTTAGTTTCATTCTGACGCTACGCTGATTCACTGTGAGGGTGTATTTTATACACAAGCATTTCCCTCCATAATTTTATTGTTATTGAGAAGATTCTGGTCAAAGGTCTGGTTTTATATATGTTCTATAGCTAGCCTGTGTGGATATCTTACTAGACTGATGCTACCAGTGAAACCATGGTGACCAGCAATGAAATAAAGATAGGACACAAGCAACGTTCATTACATCCTGTTTACAAATGTTAAAACCTCTGTTCTGTACTAAAATTCAATTTGTGTCAGCTGACCAGAAACAAGTGAGAGATTTAGAAAAAAAAAGTTTTATTCAAACAGGAAAAGTACACATATAGTACTTCATCATCATCATCATCATCACCATCAGGAAACAGCAAAATAAACATTGATGGAGTTCCTCCATCTTTAAACTCGGAGCATGAACTGTGAAAAAGGTAACTGAGGAGTTGGATGGTGTTTAATAGGAGGAGTGAGAGAAGGGGCATCCAGAAGAGTCATGTGTTTTACTGTCAGAGGATGAATGGGAGGATGGACATACGGACAGCAGGGTAGTTCTTAAATTCCCTGGTGTAGGCTTTGTGCTTCCACTTCGCCCATATCGACATCTGAACAAACCCGATCAGCGTGAAGACAGCGACTGACCGAGATCAGAGCAACAACACAACATACACACAGCTAGAAAGAAATGTTACGGAAAAACAAGCCAGACAAATCTTAGTCCCTACGAACAGATAGGTGTTAAAAGATCATGCAGCATTTTACATTAATCAGTTACTACACTCTTGTGTGTGTTATGGAGCATCATCCATACTGCTCCCAAAACTAGATAATCTGTAGACAAGTCTAGTTGTTTATGTGAACAATGACTTCAAACTTCTACATTTCACCCTGAGGGGAATATATACCTAACCCTAGCCCTAGTCCAACAATAACCCTAGCCCTAGTCCAACAATAACCCTAGCCCTAGTCCAACAATAACCCTAGCCCAACCCAACCCTAAACCTAATCCAACCCTATGCCCAGTCAAACCCTATACATAGTCCAACCCTAACCCTAGTCCAACACTAGTCCTTGCCAAACCCTAGCCCATCTATAATCCTAAACATATCCAAATGCTAAAATATTCCTAACTGTAACCAGACCCTAGACCAACCCCAGACTAAGCCCAGCCTTAACCCTTGTCCATCCCTAAACCTAATCCAGCCTTTACCATAGCCCAATCAGAACCCTAGTCCAACCTTAAACCTAACCCAATTTTAACCTTAATCCTACCCTAACCATAGCCCAACCCTACCCTTTATTGAACTACACTAAAACTAACATAACCCCAAATCTAGCCAAGCTATAAAAATGGTGGAACCCTATCCCAGATCCTAGCCATCTCTCTAAGCAAAACTTAACTCTAATGTATCCTAACTCTAGGCATTACACTGATCGCTGTTCTAGCATTAGTCTGGTGTTAATTTGCTCTCTGGTGTGAATACAAGCTACTGAAATCTCACCTGGAACACACTGAGTCATGATGGAGAAACTCACCCACACTCCAACCTGCAGATCGGGCAGGAGGTAAGAACAGGATCACAGTTAGAAGAGGTTCACAGTATGTACCAGACATTTTTACGTCAGAATGATTTTCTGACCTCATATGTATAGTTGGGACAGGAAACAAAGAAGAAGAGCCAAGTGAAGGGGTTTTTAGAGGGATGAGGAAAACTTCGATATTTAGCTCCTGTTAACCGAACACATCAGAACATACACTGAATAACACTGAAGATATCTGAAACACTGCTTCCTTATAGTAATGGAGTTCATTTATGGTTTACAAACCTTAATAATGAGTAAGGAAAGAAAGAAAAAAAGAAAGAATGGAGTCCTATCTCAGACACTTACCGTCTCCTCCTGAGGTGTTGAGTGACCAGTGGATAGAGAAATTTCCCACCTCACACAACTGGAATTAAAATAAAACATCACTCCATGTCAGTCTGACTGTATTTTAACTGCATAAGGGATATTTATGTTACACACTTACACACCGTGAACATGATGAGTGCACAGACGATCTGTGGTTGTCCATATGCTGGAAATTAATAAATATAATATATGATATTAAAATAGAAAGAATGTTTTAACGTGTGTAAGAAAACTAAATGTCGGTGCTGTATAATGACTCACATGGTGGAGTGTAAAGGGGGTGATTAATGTAATATGCCAACCATGCAGCAAAACCCCAGTAATACATACAGTTCTGTAAAATAACACACACACACACACACACACACACCATTCAGTCACAACAAGTACATTTTGTTAGGATAAAATAGTGAAAGGTGAGGGAAAAGCTGGAAAGGGAGGAGAAAGGGGCTAGTATGGGAAAGAAAGAAAGAAAGAAAGAAAGAAAGAAAGAAAGAAAGAAAGAAAGAATCAATAAGTTCAATCGATTTAGTCTCAGTATTAAAACTGCTCTTGTGGCTGTCACTCAGAAGCTTCATGTTGCTCGATCAGCCAAACTGTCATCAGTTCTCATCCTCCTCAACCTTTCAGCAGCATTCGACAGTCAACCACAAGACACTCCTGTCCATCCTCATGAGTCCTGGAATTCATAACATGGCATTGTGGTGGTTTACTTCTTACCTGGAGGGATGAGAATATCAGGTGACGGGAAGGGATCTACATCTGTTCCATGCAGACTCTCCAATGATGTCCCACAAGGCTCAGTGCTGGGTCCTCTTCTAACCTCTTGGTGAGGTTATATTCTATATCCTATGGATTTTCATACCACTCATATGCTGATGACACTCAACCCATCCTCTCCTCCCTCAGACACTCATGTTTCTCACAATCTGTCACTGCACACAACTTTGGGTAACCATGGAAAACAAACTGTTCTTCTCCTCTCACACTGCTAAACTGACTCATGCTCTACAAGATTAGGAGGATACAGCCATGTCTATCCCAGAGACCACTCAGGTGCTTGTTCAGTCCCTTGTCATTTTGAGACTGGACAAGTGCAATTGCTCCTTGCAGGTCTGCCTCCACTCAGAATGCAACTGCTTGACTTGTTCTCCCAAAGTTCTCCCACATCACGCCATTACTACACTTCCTCCACTGATGCTTGCCTGCAAAGCCAAAAATGGACAAGCATCCAACTAACTTGAAAGACTTATCATACCCATTTCTGCACCAAGCTCTCCCTGATCCTCTAGCACTGATCGACTGGTCCCACCATCTCTCAGGGTACAAGGAAGACCTGCATCAAGGCTCTTCTCTGTCCTGGTACCAAAGTGGCAGAAGGAACTTCCCCTGGCTGTCCAAATAGCTTTCGTCTCCAAATGTACAGTAGACTAAAGACCTACCTCTTCACCAAGTACTTAAATTGTCACTTTGTGATTAAATAAAAAAATCTTGTCTTGAGTGTTATTCATACTGTACTAACCTTTTTAGTCTGATAGTATTCTTAGTTCCTGACCTAGCATGAACCAGTATCAGGATGTATTTACTGATAGAGACTACAAAGCACTTTTGTAAAGTATAAAGGCATCTGCCAAATTCCAAAAACATACACCGATCAGCCATAACATTAAAACCACCTGCCTAATATTGTGTAGGTCCCCCTTGTGCCATCAAAACAGCTCTGACCCATCGAGGCACTCTGCCCCGGGCATCTAGCCATTACAGTTTAGCCCTTGTCAAAGTTGCTCAGATCCTTACACTTGCCCATTTTTCCTGCTTCCAACACATCAACTTTGAGAACTGACTGTTCACTTACTGCCTAATACAGTCAGGTCCATAAATATTGGGACATCGACACAATTCTAACATTTTTGGCTCTATACACCACCACAATG
>CM074974.1:30249310-30262699 GCA_037576825.1 Pangasius krempfi | reverse complement strand
TCCATTGTGGTGGTGTATAGAGCCAAAAATGTTAGAATTGTGTTGATGTCCCAATATTTATGGACCTGACTGTATATCCCACCCCTTGACAGATGTCACTGTACCGAGATAATCAATGTTATTCACGTCACCTGACAGTGGATTTCATGTTATGACTGTATGATCACTGTAAATGTAAATTGTGGATTCTGGAATAAAATGGGTGCGTGCACAAGTATTTACTTCCCCGGACCTTTTCACGTTGTGTAGTGTTACACATTGTACTGGTGTTTGGAATCGAAGCAGATTTCAATGAAGTATGGAACCAATTATAGAAGGAACAACAGGAACAAAATACACACTCAGCAATGTTTAGCTGTGTTTAGATGTGTTTAGGTGTGTGTGTGTGTTTTGGTACTCACCCTCATGATGACTCCTACAGGCAAGGTGCCGTGGGTGAAGCGATGCACAAATACAGTCTCCATCAATCTCTTAATGTAATGGAGAGAATGACATACACATGCCAGACTGAGAGAGAGACAGAGGATGAAAGAGAGAAATAAAGGAGGTGAAACAGATGATCACAGAGCACTATTATTAAAAATGTTAGTCACTGTTAGCTGATAATGTATCAGACAATGTACCTGACCGCAGGGTGGGGGCCTGGTGGAGTGAGGGAGTGTGTATTAGTGTAGATGTAGGGAAGTCGGAAATAGAAGAGCAGGTAAATCAGGAGCGGTCCTACATACTCCGACAGAAACACCTGCACACGAACAGCAGACAATCTCATCCCACTGCACACACTTTACCCATCATACACGATTACACCCGAGATTCATGATTACAACAGAAACAAACTTAATAAGAGCAAATAAAAGCTGGAGCTGAGTCAAGTGGAACCAGGAAGTAAACAGGTTTAGGCCATGCTCCAGGTCGTACCATGGTCCAGCCAAAGCGAGGGCCGAGGTCTTGGAAATACAGCGTGGCTGTCGCACCAACTGGTAAATTCTGTAAAAGTTCATCGTCTCGGAGTTCGGCTGATTCTGAAAGCATAAATCCACTGACATCGCTCACAATGAACAGACTGAAGTGTTATTGAGTCATAAAATATACAAGCCAATCATGTTCCAGTATGCAAATGAGGTCCAAGCAACACTGGCTGGGCAGGAGACGGAGAAGGCAGGGGCAGGCTGTAAGCTTATTTATAAAGTCTGAATTACTGATGAGGGTAAATAGAGAAAACACATCTCTGCCTGATAAATTAGACAGCAAGAAAGAGAATAATGAAATAATAAAAATATTTCTGAAATATCCCTTATAGAATATTCACAGAAAAATATGAGAAGTCTCGTTTTTTTTTATCTGTTACAGTTGCATTTAATGTTGTGGAAAGTCTGTGAAACAAGTTAGTTCCTGTTCTCAGATATCATTACCATTTCAACGATTACACAAGTTTTTAAATGAGCTGTTACTCGTACTGTTTCATCTCACTGTACGCATCTACAGCAATGACCTGACTTGATTTGAATCTCTGTGTTATTATGTAAATGCGGTGGTTTTCATATGACTCACTGCCGAGGTAGGAGCCGAGTTAATGTAAAACGAGAGCACTTTAAAGTGAAACTCTTGTAAAAAATCCCTCAGTGGATTGAAAGACCTCAACTGGAACAAGGCAAGTCATTTATACGAGCTCGTTCTGTACAGGTCTCAGGGATGACCTTTATTGCACCTGCTTCAGAGGTGACCTAAAAGTCTTTTTATAGAAGTGTTGTTAGAAGATGATAACCCATATAACATGAGAAACTCTTAAAATCCACACACACTGTTAAACGCACTATAAAACTCTAATCATCGCCTAATATCAAATTCTAACATCATCAGACCGACAATTATTGTCTATTCCAAGCACAGATTTAATTATACTGTTTCATTCTTCTATCAGAAGGTTTTGATTTAAATGGGAGAGTGTGTGTCTCTCACTGGGGTGGAGTTTGAGTGCTTGTCTTGCTGGATAAAACTGCGGATCTGGAATAAAGGAAGGAAAAACATACCATGTTTATTTACCATAAATATGTATTTATACCAACATTATAGCCTGAAATTCATTAGGGAAAAATACAGAAATCATACAATACATATACAGCTTCTCTACAGGAACATTGTGAACACAGGAAATACAGTGTATTATACTGCGACTGTGTATAATTCAATTCAATTCAATTCAATTTTATTTGTATGGCGCTCTTAACAATGGACAAAAGCAGCTTTACAGAAATATACAAATTCAGGATATACATTTTATATAGAATTTATTTTTAAATTAAAATGTATATAATGATGCAACTGTGTATTATGCTGCGATTATGTGTTGCGCTGCGATTATATATTATATTATACTGAAAACAAAGTCAAGTCCATGTTGAATTTAATCAGGATAGTACGAAAATGAGACAAAATATTAAGAATGACTTACACACTCTGTGAAAAAGTCCTTTAATATCACCAATAGTGGAGTGATACTCAACCTGCTAACACACACACAAGCACACACACAGAAATATAGTAAATAATGTGAAAGACAAAGAAGAGAGACAAAAAGAAAGGCGGAGTAAAAAAAGAAAGAAAGAAAGAAAGAATGCCTATTGAGCTTGGGCTTTAAGATAAAATAAAAGTACTCTCAAAAAGTTCAATATTATTTTTATAAATTTTTACATGAAAACAATGGAAACCAAACAGCATACAAAAGAACAGACACAAGCCAGACCACATTTCAAAAATACTTGGGGTCCAAAAGTGGGACATAAATCATGTAAACAAGGAGACAGAACACAATAAAAGATCATACTTTCACAAACTTGTAAAAATGTTTAAATTCTGCTGCCATGTAAATGTTGGAGGGAGGGGCCCCCGACTTTGGAAAAAAGATTTGATAGAATTTAAGGACTTTGCTTCATTAAAATGTATTTTTTCAGGATGTAAGATGGACAGCATATCAGCAAGCCATCTCTGAAAACATGGGGAAGCCGCAGCTTTCTCTCTTAGCCATAACCACACCCATCGTTAGTGCCAGCTGCAAATAAAAAGGCAGAGAGGTAGCTGTGCTAGAGCACCTGAAGATGGTCAATTCCATTTCTGGTGGGATATCGCGATCATATGCCAACCGTCCACCCACCCATGTTCTGTACCACTTTTCCTACACAGGGTTGCATTGAGCCTGGAGAACTCAGGGCATAAGGCACGGGACACCCTCGACAGGGTGCCAACCCATTGCAGGGCACAATCGCACACTATGGAAATGCCAGTCAGTCTACAGCACATGTCTTTGGACTTGGGGAGGAAACTGGAGCACCCAGTTGAAACCCCTGAAGGTGACCATGCAAACCTCACACACACACACAGAGGGCAGAGACAGGAATTGAACCCCCAACCCCAGAGATGCAAGACAACAGTGCTAACCACTAAGCCACCATACCCCCCACTCTAATCTCTTTATATAAATAATAATTCCATTTACTCCAGCTTTTCCAGCAGTTTGGTGATTTCTCTGCTGAAGCTTTTCTTTCTCTATAAATGTTAAAATGGTGGTGAATGTTTGTGTTTATATGAAACTATAAATGCAGATTAAGTCGTAAGCTTAAGCTTAATCATATTAACACATGTAGTATTAATAAATGCAAGAATGTAACTATGCATAGTGAAATTGGACTTAAATTCTTGACATATTTATTAATTTAATGTCAGTATTTCTAAATCACACACGTTTAGCTCCTGTGTTTGTTCCTCCTGAACTCCTGACATGCCTAAAGTAGCTCATAAAGGATTTCATATCTGCTTAATAACCTGGATTTAGTGTGTTAGAGCAACACTGAAATGTGCAGTACAGAACAAGAGCTGTTATGAGAAGGTTCTGCTTACCTTGCCCAGAAAGCACAGCTGTTCTTTGGTTTTATCATCCAAAATCTCCACCTGAAGGAACACAGATATAAAGTTAGCTTAGCATATTGACAGAACATTGCTGATTTGCTCATTTCAATGTAAAACAGACTGGAAAATGTCTTGCAGCAACTCAGTGCTTATAGAATGACAAATTCCCTTAAACTGATCCTCAACATACTAAATTTTCTCGTTGAGGAATCAATTAAGTCTGTCATTCTGTCTGTGTTTCTAGCATTGCTGTGAAAATATTGTCACTGATCCCAGTTTGAAGAAGCTAACAGTTCTGATAACTGATATAAGCCAATATCATTTTATATAAGAAGTGCGATATTACCATATTTGTGATATGAGTATTTTTAAAGCAAGTGTAGCAGATGAGTGCTTGGTCAGCTTATTCTTCACACTATGCTTTCTTTTACAGAAATTCAATGTCACAACTTAAAAGCGTGATTAAAATAGACTACATCACGAGGATCTTGGATGCTTCTCCTCAGGAAAAAATAAAAATAAAAACTAGCAACCTTGGAGGTGTGAACTGCACACAAGTGATTTTAATAATCTGAATGAAGAGCTCAGAAAATCTTCTTGAGCATGAGCATAACCGGAATACAAGGAAATTTCCCTGAATAATACTGACGTAACTTTTGAAATTAAGCCGCCGATCCTAAGTGCATAACCTCATTAAAGCAACTATATATGTGCACGTCTGGAATGTAGGAAAGGACAGGAAATCACAAACATGTGCTAAACTGCTGAATAAAATACTAACTGGCTCTTCAGCTCTGACTCTTCATGATCAGTGTGAGAATATTAAATCCTACCTGCTTCATCCTGGCACTGAGGAGGCGTCCAGCTCGAGCCGTCTAAACCTTATGCTCTGTCCTTTATCGTGTGTGAGTCTCTGAGCTGATGGTCTAAAACTGTTCCACTCAGGATTCAGTGCCTCTGAGAGTACATGATGTCCTGATTAGCCTTTATAAGGACATCATTAGCAGGACGCTAGAGCCTTAGCTAACAGCGATCACTCACGTTCTGCTCCTTCATCACACCTGTGCTGCATATCTGCTATGACTATAAAAAAAATCCACTTTTGGGAAAAACGGTAGCTCCTGAAGGCATCAGATCATGATGCACAGCTTCGGAAACTAATTCAATTAGAGAATTAGAGAATGTTGAGGGGAGAACAACAGGATGTGTGTGTGTGTGCGTGTGTGTGTAGAGTAATTTGGCCTAAAAGCACTGCAGGCCTGGAGATCAGCAGAACTGTCACGCAGCAAAGCGGGAGAGTGTGATGTCGCTCTAATGGAGAGCTAAAGATTTAAAGATGTGTTGAATGCACAGAGGTTCAGTTTAATCACATATACACACACATGGCAAAATAAAGGAAAACTCAATGACTGCCATGCCGTGTGGGAGTATTTATTTTTGCACACAAGAAAGAAAGAAAGAAAGAAAGAGCAAGACAGAAAAAATCAAGAATGAATAAAAGAAAGAATACCTAAAATAAATAGAAAGAAGAGGAAAAGAATAGGAAGAAAGAAAGAAAGAAAGAAAGCTGGTTGGTCTCCACTCATCCCCTTATTGTGCAGACTCACTCCTGCAGTTCTTCCTGATCAGCTTTATCCTATGATGGATTTTTTCCATTTCTACCCTGATAGGCGTGGTCTTTTCTAGGATGACTCCGCCCCCAACCACTGGGGTTCACTGACTAGTTTGAGGAAGATGAAAGTGATGTAAATCCGATGTTATGGCCCTCAGAATCAGCACATCTAAACATCTACGGGAGATTTTGGAGAGAAGTGTTGGACAGCGCACGACCTCCATCATCACAACCCCAGCTGAGGGAATAACTTCATGAAGAACAGCATTCGTCACTCCAGTACAGATCCAGAGGTGTGTCAGAAGCAATGTCGAGGAACATTAACCTATTCTGCTTCTTTTATTTAATTTTTTCCCTTTAATTTGTCATGTCTGTATTAGCACATTGTTTGTAATGTCTTTGCGTTAATGTTACAGGTATATATCTGCATCCTATTTTGTAATTCACAGCGTCAATGGAAAAAGTTTCAAGTTTTCAGGTTCTATGGCCAGGCTATTAGTTTTTAATTCGTGGTGACACGACAGATGAGTAAATTTAAAACCAGTAAATCACTTGCCCTCATCATCAGACTCCCCTGTTTATTTTCTACCATAGCTTTCCATAAACCTTTAAACCTTTCCATAAACCTTTAAACATTTTGTACGCTATAACTTGACTGTATACTTGTTTATGTGCTCTGGTTACTTGAATCTGTGAAAAATACTGATTTGTTGCATTATAGTTGTATACTTCGATGTTCACTTGATATAATTCTGAATATTATGGGGCTTCCCCTATAATACGATCATCGTAGTAGCCCTAAATATTGTATTGCTATGCTAGTTTGTCAGGATTCTGGACCTGCCTTGTTGTGTTTTGGCCATTAGAGGCCCCCATTGTTCTCCCATGTTGTCTTCCCTCTGTCTGTTGATTGTGTCATTACTGCCACCTGTGTCTCATTTCCTCGTGTGTATTTAAGTTGCCCTGTTAGTTAGTTTCCTCGCTTGGTGTTTAGTTGTGTTAAGGCCAGCTTTTTGTGGCTCACGGAAGTTTCTTTAGTTTTTGCCTGTTGTTTTTGTAAAACCTTTTGTGATTTTTGCTTTTTTTCTCTTCAGAGATTATTTATGTAATAATCAGAGATTGTTTATGAGTATGAGATATTTTGTGTTACCTTTTTATATTGAATTATTTCTTTGGATTTTACTACTGATAACCTTTTTGTTTCTTGTTTTTGCCTTTGCAATGTTTGCGTTTTTGGATTTTGGACTTTATTACACTGAGTGAACTTCCACCCCGTTGGAGTCCATCTGTGCACTTGGGCTATATGATCGTACGTCTGACTCTTGCACCATTGACCAGAGTTCGAGTCCCAGTCCTGACACTAGTTAGCTTGTTAGCATTACAATGTGCCTAGTGGACTGATTATCACTTTCATTTCTCTGTTTAATTCTGAAACCACACACAAATGGACCTAAAGCGTCATTCAGTATTGACGAGTTTGATTGCGAGGGTGTGAAGTATTTTAATAATCTATCTGTGAGGGTGTGAAGTATTTTAAAAAGCCTCTTTACTTGCAATGATATTCTAGTGAAGTGTTTTGACCGGACACATGCTGGAGGTTGCATCCACACAATACCACCACACTCTTCAATTCAACCTACGCTACAGTTTCTCATAATTAGTACCACTATTTAAGTCAGGAGTGGTGTGTGTGTGTGTGTGTGTGTGTGTGTGTGTGTGTGTGTGTGTGTGTGTGTGTGTGTGTGTGTGTAGTAGCTAAGCTTTTGTCGTGTATAGCCTGTTGTCACCAGAGGCATGTTTCATCAAGCTGGTTTGGGTGTCTACCCAGGTAAGTATGCGCTTAGTTTGAGCAAACTCTGTTTTTTCAGTATCAACAAGGTGGATTGGTTTGTAAGCATTTTTCATCACTATGGTAACTTGCACTACATGGCTAACCTGCTCCTGAGCAAGTTTTATTCTGGGTAAGAGAACTCAAACTCAACTTGGACCAATCAGCTGTGAGCAAAGTGATATAACTCTGACACGGGAAAGTTAACTAACTAGTGTTTGTAGCGATGGCGTCACCATTTGTGGACAATCCTCTGGAGCTCAGAGTGCAAATAATAAGAAGGGCACTTAGAAGGGAAAAAAATTTAGAGACAGACACAATCCCCTGGATTTTCCCTATGACCATCTATGCGATAGATATTGATATTCGGCAGATGGTGTTAGTTTGTCTATGCCGGCTTCTTAAGCCGCACATTAAAAATCTGACACGCTGAAGCCAGGCTCTTAACGAACCACAAACTGCATGTATTGCTTTGCAGTTCTTTGCAATTTGCGATTATATGACAAATTTATGCTTTAAAATATCTATGGAATGCCATTTGCAGTCAATATTAAATACATAATTGTGACTAACTAATTAACAAATAACATTGTCTCTTTACGGTCCACAAAAACGTTTTTTATTTTGTATGGAGAACATGAGAGGAGATACGTCTATCTTGAGGACAAATTAATGAAATTATGAACAACACTTACAGTGAGGTGTAAGCGTAGCAGATGAGCACTTGGTTAGCTTATCCTTCAAACCATGGTCATGTTTTCTTTACAGGAAAGTGCATTTTTTTGCTAAATTAAAAGTGACTTAAAAGTGTGATAAAATATTCTACATCCCGCCCACACACACAATTTCAGGACCTCATTTTAGTATCGTGTAGCTTCGGTAAGTTGTGCGCATGAGTAACTGTCGACAAGCTATTAAAAAATAAAGTAAAATAATAGAATGTGCTGGATCAAGTGCTATTTTATAATCTGCTGAATAATGAGTGTGGGAGCTATTTTGTTAATTTAAACAAATAAACCAATAATCCTGAAACCCCAGAACATTGTATCTAGATCTTGTTCATATAATTTGTTCATATACCAAAGGCTAGGACATTATTAATCCAAACAATAGAAATTAATATGAAAAAAAAAAAACTGTTGGTGCTTAATATAAAAGTCTGATCTATATTGTGTTCCATTAAAAACTTTGTTAAATCCAGTAATGTTTAATGGCTAGCACGGATGGCTGAGCTGTGGAGTGTTTTGTCTCATACACTGGAGAAGTGAGAGGAGGGGAGGATGGAGGAGAGGCGAAGGAAAAGAGAGGCATTTGGGCTCAGCCCAGTAAGCGAAGATGACGTGGCAGCGATCCAGCGTGCCGACTGCAGTCATAAACATATCAGCATGCGGCAGTGTAGCTCAGAGCATTCCTGGAGAAACAGTGACGTCTGATGGGAGTAATCAGCATTACAACAGCTGAACATATATACACTGTGTGTGTGTGTGTGTGTGTGTGTTGGGGGGTGTCAACAGAGCTGATTCAGATTACACTATTGCAGTACTATTTAGCCCTTCTAATTCATTTAAATTAAACTTTTTTTTATTTTAATTTTCAAGGTTCATTTACAAGGTTTATTTGCTCTATTTTGTTCTTAAATGAGCAGCAGGGTTGAGATTTTAGTACAGGCTTAGCAAATACACAAAATGTGGGTAACTAGCTTCCATGCTAACAGCAGGAAAACATTAAGGACATTCTAAAGATAATATAAAAGTACATTTTCACTGAAAAATAAATTCAAACATGTGAAGGAAACTCTACCTGTTTGTCTTTGCGTTTTCTTCTTCTTACTCATTACTCTAAATTATAGAAAGAGACTTAGCCAAGTGAGAGAACCAGGAGTACTTAGTCATCTAACTTGGCTGTAAAAATCGCTAACAACAGACCACCTTTCAAATATATCAGAGAAAAAGGTTTTGGAAAAAAACCCAGTAAATTTTGGTTACCAATTTAATGTTAATAAGGCTTAAACCTACAGTCCAGGATAATCGCTAGCTAGCTAGCTAGCTAGTTAACCTGGATAAATATTAGCAAAACATTAGCTCTGAGCTTCAAAGTAAACTAGCTCTTTAATATAGCCTTTCTGCCCAGATTTGTTATGTCATGTTATGTGACTTATCAGGATGATTCAGACATTGTGGGCTTCTCAAAGTTTATCTAAAAAAGATTAGCATAATTGCAGTGTCCAAATATCAGCAAACCCTCACATCAACAGCCACTTTTTCTCCCACGCTTGTGCTCTTAGTGAGAGGATAGAGGAGGCACACACAGGCCTGATTAGCACACTTAACTTTCTCATTAGCATGTGAATAGCAGAAACATGAGCAATCATTTTCTCTATAAGTTTTTTTTTTGTCTTTCACACTGAGATCTTTCTGTTCAAGACTCGTCCAATCTCTTACTCATAGAGACAGCTGAGTGATTTTGCTCAAGGTCAGACGGATGGACAGACCCATTGACTTTCCAATCAGGTAGAATCATCCCTCATGACTCTGAAGTTAGATGTACGTGCTCTTTGCCGTCCTTTGCTCTGGACAGAAAGAGCGGAGGAGCAAAATGGAGATAAAAAGAGCTTGTCTTTCACTTCAGGCAATCTGGACACTTCAGGGGAAATTCTGAAAGTTCTGCACACACTTTCATTACAACTTTCAAGGGCATGGTAAAGGCTTTCTTTATTACTTTCTCCCTCTACCACACCACTCTTGTGTCTAGTGTCAGTAATGCTAAGCATCATACAGTTACTATAGTGAGGATGCACAGATAACTATGAATAATGCTCAGTAATAACGCTAACACTAGAGGAATCAGAGAAATGGTCCATAATCCATGTAAATTACATCAGACTGCAGGGTATAGTTATTACATTCACCACTAGAGGGCACTGAAATCATGCTTCAGCTAACACATTCCAAAACGTTGGAGAATCTGTTTCCTGAGAGGTTTGCGCTCATGTGCAGGGCGAAATTCTGGAAAGTGTAAACTAATATGTTTAATAGCTCATGCTGATTGTTTAATGTCCATTTTGTTGTACTCTAGCAGATGAAACACAAGTTTTCTAACAGCTGTCTAGGTCTGACTAACAAATCTAGTCCTCTCTGAAAGTACTGGAATGGCAAGGCCAATTCCATTGTTTTAGCTTTACACTGAAGACATTTAGGTTTGAGATCAAAAGATGAGTATGAGATGATAGATGAGAATTTCAGCTTTCATTTTTTTCGTGGCTTCTAGATGTGTTAAACATCTTGGAACATGGCACCTTCTGTTTGAACCCACCCCTTTTTTTAAGTGATAAAAAAATACCAGAACATGTGACTGGTGGCTGTTTCTTGTTGCCCAGGTGTGCCCTGTTAGATTGATTGTTTAAACAATTAATAGCTCTGAATGTCATCTCTTGGATTGAGCCCTGGGTTTCACCTGTGAAGACTGCATTTGTTTTTAAAAAGGATAAACCAACATGAAGACCAGAGAGCTGCTTATGGAAGAAAAGCAAGCCATTTTGAAGATACTGAACAGGTTGACCAAGGAAATAACAGAATAACAGTTGATGACAAACACATTGTGAGAGCTGTGAAGAAAAACCCAAAAACAACAGTCAGTGACATCACCAACAACCTCCACAGGACAGGGGAGAAGGTTTCACAATCCACCATTCGAAGAAGACTTCAGGAGCAGAAATATAGAGGCCATACCACAAGATACAAACCTCTCATCAGCAATAAGAATCAAAAGTTCTGGAACCAAGAGTAATCTCTACAAAAGTGATGGAAAGGCCAAAGTGTGGGGAAAGAAAGATGCAAAACATACGATCTCATCGGTCAAGCATGGTGGAGGTAGTGTCATGGCTTGGGCTTGCATGGCTGCTTCTGGAACAGGCTCACTAATCTTTTTTTGATGATGTAACTCATGATGATAGCAGCAGAATGAATTCAGAAGTCTACAGAAACATCCTGTCTGCCAACTTTCAGAGAAATGCATCCAATCTTATTGGGAGGAACTTCATCATGCAGCAAGACAACGACCCAAAACACACTGCCAACAGAACAAAGGACTTCACTGGGGGAAAAGTGGAAGGTTTTAGACTGGCCAAGTCAATCACCAGACCTTAACCAAGGATTTCACCTCCTGAAGAGGAGACTGAAGGGAGAAACCCCCCCAAAACAAACAACAGCAGAAAGAAGCTTTGCTACAAGCCTGGAGAAGCATCACAAAAGAAGAATGCAACAGTTTGTTGCCAGCTTGATGCAGTTATTGCAAGCAAGGGATGTGCAACCAAATATTAAGTGTCATTTACTTTAATTTTCTTTGAAGACTACCTAAAAATGGGGTGGTCTGTCTCCAGTGGTGCCACGTTCTAAGTTGTTTAACACATCTAGATGTAAATATCAGGAAATGAAATCTGAAATTCAGATCTATCGTCTCATATTCATCTTTTGATCTCATACACAAACATCTTCAGTGCATAGCAAAAACAAAAGAATTGGCCTTGCTGTTCCAATACTTTCAGAGGAGACTGTAGCTATAGTTATATAGCTAATTAAAGCGAATGCCAAAATGATGATTAAATCATTTTTATGTGTAACTTTTTAGACAAAATTTGACAATTTATTTCCTGTTCTCACTTACATTAGAGCTGCTATTAACTGCTGTAACATTGTTCCCTCACCAAATTCTCTTTTTTCTCTCTCTTGAAGAAGACAAAAAAAAACACAGCTTGGTTTGTTACAGAGAAACCACAAAGCATAAACTGAAACTTACAGATTTACCTCTGATTGATAAATGTTAAATAAACCTCTACAGAAAACTTCACCTTATAAACAATTATACAGGCTTGTTTGTTGGTTTCCAAGGTACTGGGTTAATTCCATAACAGAGCATTTCCCTTTCAGAAAAGGTTTCAAGTCCAAGCGATTTAGAAATCAACCAATGAACTGTAAGCTGTGCAGCTAGTGGTTAATAGCTCTTTGGTTTTTGTGTTTTCAGGAGCTGGACCTACCTGTCTGGACCTCGAGTACACATTTGCTCATGTTAATGCTGATTTCTAATCAACCCTGTTATGGATTCCGACAGTGAATCTGGGATTAGTCTACATCAAGAGGCATTACACATGCACCCAAACGTCTCCAGCTCTCAAGACTTAAGAGGTCTTCATGGTACCAGGATGAAAATTGCTCCTAAAATTGCTAAGGAACACAGTCCTTCCTCACTTAGGTTATATGGCTTTATTAAAAGTAGCAGCCTGAGGCCTGAGGATCCTCAAGGATAGAGTGATGAGATTGAATGAGTTATTTTCATCTACTTCAATAGTGGTAGTAGTGTCAGGAGATCACAGGTTCAATTCCTAATAGTGACACAGCCATTCATGGACTCTAAGAGAGTTAAAGAGAATGACACTAGCCAATCGTGAACATTTTTTTTTTTGCTGCTGTATGCAGAAGGGGACAGTCAACGTTATCAGCTGCCCTCTGACATCCCATGAGCAGCAGCTCTAAGATCTGTGGCAGAGTTGCATGTTTTAATCTTCACCCTAAGCAGATGGCAGAGCTAGATAGTGGGTGGGAATTGGCAGTGACCAAATTGGAAGAAAATGGGTAAAAAAATTAAGTAAAAATGTTAAGATATATGTCAGTAATATTTGGATTGAACACCATATCCAAGAATTCTGAGACAATCTAACACGTCTTGATGCTGCAGCAATGATTTATTATATGAAAAGAATATGCAGTAAATCAGCCAATAATGTAATGAGACAACAATTTGGTGGGACTCACAGGCACTGAGGCCACACCTCCTTCACTGAGACTGAGACACACAGGCCACACCTCCTTCACTGAGACTGAGACACACAGGCCACACCTCCTTCACTGAGACTGAGACACAGAGGCCACACCTCCTTCACTGAGACTGAGACACAGAGGCCACACCTCCTTCACTGAGACTGAGACACACAGGCCACACCTCCTTCACTGAGACTGAGACACAGAGGCCACACCTCCTTCACTGAGACTGA
>CM074974.1:30222155-30232820 GCA_037576825.1 Pangasius krempfi | reverse complement strand
TTCACTTTACTTTTGTTTGTGTAAAGCTGCTTTGAGACAATGACCTTTGTAAAAATGCGCTATACAAATAAAAATGAATTGAATTGAATTGAAAATGCACAGAAAAAGCAGAACCTCTGTCACTGGCTGTTGCCTCTCTATGACATTGTTTATGCTACAAGACTCCTGTGTGATTTAGACATTATTTGTAAAAATCAAACTATGTTTGAAAATATGGCAATGCCTCCAGTCTTTCTGGAGTGAAATTTTAATGCTTAACATTGTTTAATTTATTAGTGGTGGGAATTTCTGCTTCTTGTTGGAGGACTGGATAAATGAGCCACAAACTCTCTCGCATTGCGAAGTCTTGCCATTGTTTTTCTTTATGCATCAATGATTTATACAACTAAAGGGAGCAAAAGCAGAGAAGTACGCTCACAGCAAACTAATGTTTGAGTTTGTCCCAGAAGTTAAAGTTAAGAAAGAGCAGCTTGAAGAACTTGAACTGGCCAGCTGAAGGGAGTTCAGAAGAGGTGAAACATCACATACGCTCTCCATAAGCCCCATGCTTTAATCTAACTATAGCGCTGTTATGAACTGGTGTCTCAGAAGACCTATAGACCACGAACAGTGAGAAATAGCTTTAGATAGAGGATTTTAGCCAAGAAGTACTGAGGCCATGAAGAGTAAGGAGAAAAAAAATGTGTTTTAAGTCAAATTATTACTTTGTGTTCGCCCACAAGGGGCATTATGTTTCCCAGAATTCTGAGAGAGAAGTGATCATTTCACATCACACCATGCTAAGTGTTAGTCATTTAGCTTCCCTACTCTTCAAAATAAAAAATAAAAATAATGATCCTAATGCTCTTTGTGCTTAAAAAATGTGACTATCTTGCTTGTTAAGTAGCTCATAAGAATTTTTTCTTGATGTATTATTTACTTTTTTGGAAATAATAATTATTTTCTTAACTCATTTATTTAATTAATTCATATTTTTAAAAATGTATTATTTGTTCATCTTCAGTAACCCTTTTATCCTAGCCAGGGTCTTTTTGGATCCCAGGAACATTGGGAACTATCGAGGCTTAGATACACTTGGAAAAGGATGCTATGGGACGCTATACATGAGCCATCACAGTTAACAAAATAAAAAACTGTGTAAAGCATGTAAAGGTGTAGACAGTATCTTAATCTGTGGCTGTGTACGGAGCATCTTATGATATGGATGGAGCTTCTGAGAATGTGGGCGGAGTGTCTGATGGTGTAGACGGGGCATCAGAGACTATGGGTGGAGTGAATGAGGATGTGGACAGAGCAATCAAGTCTAGGGTAGCATGCCAGGGACTTTAGGTGGAGTGTCTGATGATGTAGGTGGAGTGTCTGAGGCTGAAACATCGGCACACCTGACCCATGACCAACGGCAGACTACTGGCCAATGGGAAAAGCATTTATTTATTTATTTATTTATTTATTTATTTATTTATTTATTTGTTTGTTTATTTATTTATTTATTTGTTTGTTTGTTTGTTTGTTTGTTTGTTTGTTTGTTTGTTTGTTTATTTTCTGAAGTGCTTGAAGTAAAATCAAAGAGCTCACTTGTGAGGGCACTTGTGTACGTGTTTGTGCATGTGCATGTGTGTGTGTGCATGTGTGTGTGTGTGTGTGTGTGTGTGTGTGTGTGTGTGTGTGTGTGTGATTTTTGAGTGTTTTGTGAGTGTGCATGTGTGTGTGCGTGTGTGTGTGTGATTTTTGAGTGTTTTGTGAGTGTGCGTGTATGTGTGTATGTGTGTATGTGTGTGTGTGCATGTGTGTGCGTGAGAGAGAGATTGGAAATCAGGAGAGTGGGCGAGAGAGATAGGAGGAGAGCTGTGAGTCCTGTCTCTCTGTCAGCATGAGATAAGCAGACGGAGTAAACACTGATGTTAATGGTCTGCTCTGAGCGTGTACAGCCCCCGACCCCCACCCGCTCCCATTGACCCCCCCCCCCCCCCCCATGTCACACCAACACAATCTTCAATTTCCCAGTGTTCAGAGTTTCATCTCAAATCAAGCACGTTGTTTTTTCTCCTCATCTCGGAGTGCTTCTGCCCTTAATAATTACAGCCAGGGAGGGAGCGACAGTGCCTCCTTAACAGACAAGCAGAGTGATGGAGCTGATACAGAGAGAGAGATGGATAAAAATGATAGAAGGAGAGAGGCAGGGATTGAAAGAGAGAGAGTGAAAAGGAAAGATGGAGAAGCATGAACAGATGGAAAAAGAATGGGATTAGACAATCCGAGAGAGAGTGAGAGAGAGAGAGAGAGAGAGAGAGAGGTAATAGAGAGTGAGAGTGGGGAAGAATAATGGAAAGTATAAAAAAAAGATAGAGAAGAAGCAGGCATAGAAAGAATAAAATGGCAGAGAGAGGCAGGGACTGAATGAGAGCCAGACAGACACAGACACTGAAAAGGAAAGATGGAGAAGAATGAGAATGAAAGAGAAAGAAGTAGTGATGGTGAGAAAGAGAGATAGTCAGGGCAGGGAGAGAGAAAAGATGAAGAGAGATACAGACATGGAAACAGAGGAAAGGGAGAAATAGGGGACAGAGATAGAAGAGAATAAGAGAAATCGTTTTTTTCTAATGGAGAGAAACTTGTACAGATGTGCAAAGAGAAGGCAGGTACAAGATGAAGGAAAGATAAAGGAAGAGAAATGGAGAAAGAGCATGAGAGGGATGGAAAGAGTGACCAGTTACTCAGGCACTGAAAGAGAAAGGGTGAGAGAGAGTAAAGATTGTGAGGGGGATGAACAGTAGGAGAAAGAAAGGGAGAAAAAAAATGGAGAGAGAGAACGTGATGGAAAGAAAAAAGGGACAGACAGACAGAGACATGGAAAGATGGAAGGAGAGGGAGAGACTAAAGGGAGGGTGATTGAAGAAAAGAGGGACATACAATGAGGAGAAAGTGAGTGTTAAAAGGAAAGAAAAAGAGAAAGAAAGGAAAGACAGAGAGGAATAGAAAGGAAATACCCGTTAGCTGAGACGTGTATGGTGTTTAAAGTTGGTTTTGCATCGATGCTACAAGGCTAATATTGCTAACTTGTAATGGAATATTAATGGAAAATGGATTCTCATGGACTCTTCACCCTCATACCATCTGGCAGAAGGTTCAGGAGCATCTGTGCCACCACCGGAAGACTCCGAAACAGCTTCTTCCCTGAGGCAGTCGGATTACTCATCACCCTGCTGTCTCCCAATGCTCACATGGGCTAGTCAAAGACCTAACCCAGTATGACTCAAAAACATTGCACACCTGCACTTTACGAAGCTGCATCAAATTTTATTAATATTATGGAACTTATTTATCTGCTACACTTGTGCTGCCACATCACACAATAGTTTACAGTTTACAGTCCATGTCCTGTGTATTTATTGTCCTGTTCTGTGTATTTATTGTCCTGTGTATTTATTGTCCTGTGTATTTATTGTCCTGTTCTGTGTATTTACTGTCCTGTGTATTTATTGTCTTGTGTATTTATTGTCCTCCCTGTGTATTTATTGTCCTGTTCTGTGTATTTATTGTCTTGTGTATTTATTGTCCTCCCTCTGTATTTATGCTCCTGTGTATTTATGCTACTGTGTATTTATTGTCCTGTTCTGTGTATTTATTGTCTTGTACTCGTCTAACACTGTTGTGTATTTGCACTTTATGTAGTTCTGAGTTGCACCACGGTCCTGAAGAAACAATATTTCATTCCAGTGTATACAAGCTATGTAGAGGAAAGAGGATAAAAACTCACCTGACTTGAAATGTTTGCGCAAACTTGAAAACACTCACAAAATATGTGCAAGCTGATTTAATAACATCTTCCATTTAAGCAAAATCTTCTCCATTTTATGCCATTTGGAGCATTTTGTACCTAAATGTACAGAATAGAGGGCACAGTCCATAATCTTTGTCATTTTGAGTCATTAATACAGCAGAAGGGCAGGTATTAAATTTGTAGGAAACTGTTTCTTCCAGTTAAAGACATTAAATGTCTTAATAATGAGAGAGTTGAATTAAATGATTGTCATTCATTCCTTCATCATTAGTAAGCACTTTATCCTGGTCAGGGTTGCCAGAGTCTATGCCTAAAAAACCTGTGAGTGAGGCGGGAATCACTGCACACTTACACTCTCAGAGGCGATTTAGAGTCAGCAGTTCACCTGCTGCCATGTTTTTAGAGGTGGGAGGAAACTAGTGAACCCGGATGAAACCCACACAACCAGTAACTTGAGCTCAGGATTGAATCAAGATCCGTGGAGCTGTGAGGCAATACCTGCTGCACCACCATACCACCTTAACTCATATTTATCTGTAGTGAAAGAACATTTTCTTTAAATACGGGTGCCATTTTAAAAAAGACAGATGCCATAAGGCAGTTTCCCAACCATACAGAATATATTTCCTGCATAATTTAGCAGCTGCGAGGAACAGGAACAACTGGAGGTGGAGTACCGCTGATATTCAGCTATGCTGTAGTCATTATTATTCAATTGTAAAATGTAAAACAACTATACCGACAATGCTATTCTCATACTCATCATTATTCATTTGTAAAATTCAAAATGTTTTCCCATCACATTAAACCTCATCTCTCTTTGGTGATATTTTTTTAATATGATTTAATTAATAACTTTTTCCCATTTTTATACAGCCAGATCATGCTGGTGTTAAAATGCAGCCACTACTCGATCTTTCACATAATTCTAAACAAAATAGATCACGTGGACCACGATTCAATCTTCATTTAAGAGACCACGATGATCCGTCTTTTTGATGTAAATGAGATTACATTTAAACTCTGCCTTCATTTGCATTTATAGTGTTTTTCGTGAAGTTGTTACAATGGCATGATCGTAGACAATAATCGGATTTCTTGAGTTGTGTTTTGATTGGACAGTCAGGAGTGAATGTGGCCACTTGGGGTTTTATTTTAAGTTATTTAGATCAGTGTTTAATCCCAATTATTCTAACCAAATTGTCCTATTTTAAATAATAAAAGCTAGAAAGCACAGTTGTCTTGTCTTGAAAAACTGAATTAGAGCCTTCAGGCAGATTTAATTTGAAGTTGCAGCGCTGTAGAGCTTCATGTTGAGTGCTTGCCTCTCATCAAATATGTACACTATTAAAACTGAGATCTATGAGAATTATGTAATTTATATGCTCATAAACAGAGCAAGAGTAACTGCAGGAACAAGTAATTCAGTCCAAAGGTGATGCATATTTCCAAATCCATGAAAATGCTGGGAATAACTGGAGTCAGTTCCTATTAATAACAGCATTACTCTCAGAGTGTCGTTCCTTCTAAAATGGCCATGAGGCCACGGGGACTCTGATCCCATCACCCAGATTAATCTAACTGCTGTAATAAGATGGTCTACATGATATTAGCATTTCACATGCCTTCTTCTACTATTATAATTCTAATGGCAACCGACTCACCCTCTCCTCCCACCATCAGAGACCCAGGATTCTACTCAGATATTGACATCTCATCATGGATGAAATATCGCAATCTAAAGCTCAATCCCAGCAGGTCACTCTCAGTAAGCTTCTGATATACACTATATGGCCAAATGCAGGTGGACACCTTACCATGACCCCATATGTGGGCCTGCCACAGATTGTTGCCACAAGGTTTGAAGCACACAATTGCCAAGAATGCCTTTGTATTCTATAGCATTAAGATTTCCCCTTTACTAGAACTAAGAGGCATGGCAATGCCCCTATGCACGACACAAGCTCCATGAAGACATGATTTGACAAAGTTGATGTGGAAGAACTCGAGTGTCCTGCACAGAGCCCTGACCTCAACCCCACTGAACACCTTTGGGATGAACTGGAACATCGACTGCACCCCAGACCTCCTCACCAACATCAGCACCTGATCTCACTAATGCTCTGTAGCTGCAGCTGAACGAACACAAATCCCCACAGCCGCGCTCCAAAATCTAGTGGAAAGCCTTCCCAGAAGAGTAGGACTTACTGTAACAGCAAAGGTGGAACTTTGATGATGGGATGTTCAACAAGCACATAGTGTATTCCTGGAA
The DNA here is from genome assembly GCA_037576825.1 of Pangasius krempfi. Taxonomy (NCBI): domain Eukaryota; kingdom Metazoa; phylum Chordata; class Actinopteri; order Siluriformes; family Pangasiidae; genus Pangasius; species Pangasius krempfi. The sequence goes on along the minus strand of CM074974.1, from coordinate 30,226,767 downwards.
ATTTATGTCTAATCTTTCTTTGAGAACTCCCTGATCAGTAATTCTGTAAAGGGATGAAAGCTCAATGAAGTGTTGGAGGTCTATTCTTAGAAAAAAAAAATCTTCAGTGGTTCTTTAAGGGAGATAATTAAGGGTTTTAGCCTCCTGAAAGGATTTTTCTTGGAGCCCTTTATGATAAGGAAACTGATAGGCTTCCATAGAGTCGACTGAAGAGTGTAGTTATCATTTGGTCATGCAGGTTTCTCCTAAACAGGATTTACGAGAAGGGTTTAACTATTTCTCCAAGAAGACCACTTGTTGACTTTCTCTTCATATTCAGATTTGACTTGACAGATTCGACAGCTGATCCAAATTTAGTTGCGCAAATTGTCTTCAATCTCCCAAGGTTTCCCTCCACTGCCTTCCTGTAGCTGCCTTTATTAGATTTAAATCCCTGGCAATTGATTATAGACCAGAAATGGACCAGTCTTGTCCATGTCTAATGGCAATGGACAAATCCTGTGGTATCTTAAGCATACAGATTTGTGTCAAGTCACTTCTGTAAATGCCATGAATGTAAATGTATTGGTTGAATGGAACAATATTGTGGCTTCATCAATTATACAACAAGTTGTAGATTACATTACTGGAACAGACCACAGCAGATATTTCGAAACCCTCTAAACCAGGATTTTATAGCCACCCCTCCCAGCAATGTACTGGAACAGTGCCAGATGCTTCCTAGCATTGTGCTTATGTAATACCATTAAAAAGCCACCATCATTTAAATATGAAAGCCTCCCCTCCCTGCTTAAACACAGTGTAATTTGATGAATTAGCTCTGCAGTCTCCAAGTCTGTTGAGAGCTCTGTGGAGAGGTAATGAGCAGGAACGTTCCTAAAAAATCAAAATCATCTTTCACTTCTGTCTGTTTTTCGTCTCTGCCGGGATCCTGCTGATCGATCTGCAGCCAGGAAGGGATAAAATGCTGCATGTCTGACGGAATGACAAAGACCTCTACTGATAATATTTTGGTTTGTGTGTGTTCTGTGGGTTTATCTGATTCATAATAATTGCTGCTTATTTGGACAGTGTTTGGAAGCAGAAGGGCATTCTTAGTCGAGTCTTATCTGAATCTTTGGGTAGAATATGATCTGATCAGATCTGTTCCTCTGGTCAGTTTTTAAAGGCAGTATCCTTTATGGACGTGTCCCAAACAACCCATCCTTTTAATGCATACTCAGTAAAACACCATCGAGCATTACATCATCTTCAATCCTTGGTGGGCATGTTCCAAATCACACATAGTATTCACTATACAGTAAAGCTAATCTGATTGGTCAACGGGCTCCTTCCTTGATATTAATGGTTTTTCATATACAGTAGATTCAAGAGATTTTTTCCTGCTCATTTTTATGGGAAAATCTGAAAAACATTGCTAATTGTTAAAGTGACAGGCACATGACAAGTAAATAATTTTGTGTAATATTTCAAACAAAATATCTCTGCTTCCTTTTGGTATACAGACATTAGCTAGGTATAATATAAAAGCTTGTCTGCCACTCTTTTGCCTGGTTTTCTTGATTTGTCATCTGCCAGCATTCCAGAGTTATTCTGAGAAAATTACATCACATTTTTTGATGATTTATACGTAGGGGTGCGTCCACTGATTTCATAAAGTTAAACACTATTACAAACAACTCACCATGGATGTGTCCCAAACCAGATGTCCTATTCACTACATATGCCACATAAACACCGAGCATATTATCATCAGTCCACTGTGAAGGTGTCCCAAACTACACACCCTCCTTACGATATAGGAAACATAAAACCATCAGATAACTCTTCGCAATCAGTCTACTATGGACGTGTTCCAAACCACACACCCTATTCACTATATAGCTAAACACAATCAGATAACTCATCAAAATCAGTCCAATGTGGACATGTCCCAAATTACAGGTGCTATTTACTATATAGTCCACAAAAATACCATAATCAGTCCAATCTGGATGTGTCCAAAATCACACACCCTCATTAGTATATAGGCTGCAAAAACACCATTACATATTTCTCACCACCTTAAATCCACTGTGGGTGTGTCCCAAATCACACGACCTTTTTAACTGTACAGTCTACTTAAATATCATTAAAAGTCTCAGTATTATCAGCCTACTATGGGTATGTCCCTAACCACACAAACCATTCACCCAAACCCTTCACAAATATCTTACCATTATCAATGACATGCTTTAGCTGTATGATAAATATTAATATAAAATGTAATAAAGCTCTTTTTGTTTATTGCTATATTGAGAGGTATCTCCATTACTCTCAGCCACTCTGAGCACTCAGCCAGTGTACACTCCTTCTTATCGCCCCTGTTTATATTAGTAAAGAATGATGGACCCTTGCTGAGAAATAAAATGTGACAGAATATTTGACAGTTTCATTCACTCTGCAGATTTCCTCACTATCTTCAAAAAACACCTGAAGCCTGAGGACATGAATACTGATGCTGAAACACCTGAACGCTGAGGACGTGAATACTGATGCTGAAACACCTGAACGCTGAGGACGTGAATACTGATGCTGAAACACCTGAACGCTGAGGACGTGAATACTGATGCTGAAACACCTGAACGGTGAGGACGTGAATACTGATGCTGAAACACCTGAACGCTGAGGACGTGAAAACTGATGCTGAAACACCTGAACGCTGAGGACGTGAATACTGACACTGAAACATCGGAATGCTGAGGACGTGAATACTGATGCTGAAACACCTGAATGCTGAGGACGTGAATACTGATGCTGAAACACCTGAATGCTGAGGACGTGAATACTGATACTGAAACACCTGAACGCTGAGGACGTGAATACTGATGCTGAAACACCTGAACGCTGAGGTCGTGAATACTGACACTGAAACACCTGAACATTGAGGACGTGAATACTGACACTGAAACACCTGAACGGTGAGGATGTGAATACTGACGATGAAACACTGACAATGAAACACCTGAACGCTGAGGACGTGAATACTGATGCTGAAACACCTGAACGCTGAGGTCGTGAATACTGATGCTGAAACACCTGAACATTGAGGACGTGAATACTGACACTGAAACACCTGAACATTGAGGACGTGAATCCTGACACTGAAACACCTGAACGCTGAGGACGTGAATACTGACACTGAAACACCTGAACATTGAGGACGTGAATACTGACACTGAAACACCTGAACGGTGAGGATGTGAATACTGACGATGAAACACCTGAACGCTGAGGACGTGAATACTGACGATGAAACACCTGAACATTGAGGACGTGAATACTGACACTGAAACACCTGAACGGTGAGGATGTGAATACTGATGCTGAAACACCTGAACGCTGAGGACATGACTACTGACGATGAAACACTTGAATGCTGAGGACAAGGATATTGGTAGTGAAACACCTGAACACTGAGGACGTGAATACTGACACTGAAACACCTGAACATTGAGGACGTGAATACTGACACTGAAACACCTGAACGGTGAGGATGTGAATACTGACGATGAAACACCTGAACGCTGAGGACGTGAATACTGACGATGAAACACCTGAACATTGAGGACGTGAATACTGACACTGAAACACCTGAACGGTGAGGATGTGAATACTGATGCTGAAACACCTGAACGCTGAGGACATGACTACTGACGATGAAACACTTGAATGCTGAGGACAAGGATATTGGTAGTGAAACACCTGAACACTGAGGACGTGAATACTGATGCTGAAACGCCTGAATGCTGAGGACGTATATACTGATGCTAAAACACCTGAACACTTAGTGTTTTATTCCTCTTATATCACAGTGTTCGCTGTACAAGTCCCTGTGAATGAGCTGTTACTATAGAAACGATAACGTATCAGAACGAGTGCTTTAATACAAACCTGTGATCTGCAGCTGCTCTACTGTCAGAGCTGCTGTTCTAGAAAATTAATCAACACCTTCTGACCAATCACAATCCAGAACTCCACAGTGCCGTGGCATTTAAGTGTGTATAGCACTCCTGCGTAGTTCCCGCTAGCACCAGTCTTTAGTCCATCAGCTGAACGTTTCCCCTGACAGAAGGATCCTGTGTCTCTTGTACATCACTTTGCATGAAAGCAACCGGCAGATGAATCATGTGTTTGTGCTGCGCTGATCTTACAGCCGTATCTCAATTCCATAGCGTTTGAGCTCTCGACCTAGTTTACTTCCCACACACAGCAATCTGTCTGCTCAACTGGCTAACCGAACAAGCTAATATTTCATCATAAATGTCAATTAACACTAAAATTACTGATGTAAATAAAGATGTATGAGCTTCATTTGCTTTCATGCTCAGCTGAGTTGTATTCAATGACTGAATCATTCAGTTAGAGGACATTACAACAACCACACAATGTCCATCAGCCAAGACACGACTGCTTCTTCTACTTTGCACTGGAGCTACAAAGTCTATCATAAAGTATCATACAGTACAGTACACACCCAAACATACACTATATTGCCAAAAGTATTCGGTCACCCATCCAAATGATCAGAATCAGGTGTCCTAATCACTTGGCCTGGCCACAGGTGTATAAA
>CM074974.1:30183554-30222055 GCA_037576825.1 Pangasius krempfi | reverse complement strand
TTAGGAATGGGATGGCACTTAAGTTCATATGTGAGTCAAGGCAGGTGACCGAATACTTTTGGTAATATAGTGTACTTTATACCACAATGCTGTTTGGATTGGATTCTGGATTGTGATTGGTCAGAAGCTGTTGATTAATTTTCTATAACAGCAGCTCTGCGAGTGGCGCAGCTGTAAATCACTGGTTTATATTAATGTGCTCCTTCTAATACATTATCGTTTCTATAGTAACAGCTCATTCACAGGGACGTGTACAGCGGATGCTCCACATAAACAGATTAAACAAGGTGTGTAATCGTTGACCTGTAAGGAGAGGTTTATTTAACATTTATGGAAGGAGTCTCCAGTGTCAGCGCTCTGTAACAGTCAGAGGTAAAGCTGTAACTTTGTTTTTCGACATTTTCAGGAGGAGTTTACGCTTTGCGGTTTCTTGGTAACACGACAAGCTGCGTGTTTTTCGTCTTATTAACTTCAAGAGAGAGAAAAAAGTTGTGTTTTATAGCTGCTAGAACGTAAGTAACTTGATTCATTAATTTTCCACAACTGTAACTGCACCTATAAATGGATAAAAGAATATGAATATATCATTCATTAATAAATAGAAATTGTACTAATTGGCAAATTGCTGTGTTATAAGAGGAATAAAGCACTCCAGGATGTGCTGTTATAGGAAAATAATCAAAGTTAGGGTGATAACAGTAACTCCACGTCACACCACGATTTACTATATAAACAGTAATAAAAAACAGTATTTACTAATAAACTGTTTATATAAATATAAAACAAAATAAAAGAAAAACTCCACAGAATCATTTCTGACAGGAAAAATGCTGGTATTAAATATAAATTTAGTGCACAGGAACAAGAGTCTCATTACACGTAGTTTAAAATAATTTAATTTAAGTAATTTAAAATAATGTGACGTTTATACTGGATGAGAAACCTTGGCATATTAGAAGCAGTTTTTTTATTGTTGTTTTTTTGTGATCAGTGGCTTAATTTTATCTCTGTTTTCTTTAGCTAGTCATGTTCCATTCATGGAAGAGATACAGTATGTGTCCAGTTTCATATTTGCCATATTTGATCAGCCCTTATTTCTGTCCATCTCAAAGATTTTCCAGATTTGCTTTGCTTGTTTGTGAAAAAAGCTGATTTTTAACACAGTGGTGTCACTGAGAACTCCAGTTCTGCTGCCGTGACCGAGAATCTGAAATGGAGCTCTGGATAATAAGAAGGCCTGGTGATTGATATGGAAATCAGTGGCATCTTTTCCAGCACTAAATGAGGCCTTGCTGTTGATTTGCCCTCGAATTTACTCCTGGCTTCGTCGGCTGCTATGGCTCGCCTGCGTGTTTTTATTTATGCAGGGAAAATAATTAGGCCTTGTTCAGAGAAGAGCACATACACTCCACATCAATCGTGTGAAAATATCGAGCTCTGTAGTTTACGGTTTATGAGGCTTAGCCTGCTCTTTGTGTTTGATTTCATTAGGATGCACTGACATTTTAATTTATTAGGCATGCAATCACGGAGCTGCCGGTACAGTCAGGATCATTTATTAGCTTTTTAATTTGGCTGTGAGGTCGTGTAGGAAAAGGAATTTAAACATGAAAGCAATGCACATACATGGTTGTTAAGGTAAAAGGCGAATTTATTCTCAAACCAGAGTCTTCTATAGCTGGAGCTGAAAGACGTTTCCTTTATTCTTTTCTTAAACATTCAGAAGAAAGATAACTCCACTGACCGACAATTACATTGCAGCAATTGCAGTCATTTCTTGGACAATGTAGTTTCTGTATGTGTGTGTGTGTGTGTGTGTGTGTGTGTGTGTGTGGCAGAGATAGCCAACAAAGGCTTTAGGAGAAAGGAAGGGACGTGAAGAAATTACCATTTTATTTCTCCAGAGGTGAGAGCCACCTCGCTGCAGAGCTGAAAGATAAAATGTTTATTACATTAGGGCTTTAGGGAACAGAGACCAGATTTAAAGAACGATTGTATTTCAACCAGAGAATCTGGCCTCCATTTTTTTGCGATTGATTTTGACTTAGACAGCATTTAAAGTTCGATCTGTGCCTCAAGCTGGCATATCGGAATAATCCCCACCTTATCAAGTTTTCTAAAGTTAACTGACACTTTAGAAAATAAGTCACGCAAATGCTGTCTGATATTTTTGCTCAGTGGGCCATATTCAGAGTGGAGTTAAGTGCACAGTGGAAAATCATATGGAAATTCAGAGCTCAGACGTAAATACAGACTTGCGCTATACTTACGCTATTCAGAAGTCATGTGAGAGTTACACAAGGTGTGTAAAATTATTAGCATTTTCTCTGTAAATGTAGCAGATGAGCACTCAGACAGCTTATCCTTCAGACAGTGGGCACATTTCTTGACAGGAGAGTGCAGGGAATTAACACAAACACTGGCATTATTGTATTAATTTGACAAATCAAAATAGTGAATTGAAAGCATGAATCACACACTGTGATTTCATGACCTTGGTTTAGTATCTCATGGCATCATGAGTAACTTTCAGAGTGCGATATAAACAATTAAAATGTAAAATAATAGGATGTGCTGGATCAAGTGCTATTCTGTGTGCTGCTGAATAATAAGTGTGGAAGCCATTTTGTTCAATTAGGCCAGTGATTAGTGTGATAATTACAACTAGGACTATTTATGCATAATATACTAGCAATATACTAGACTCCTATTAGATTTATTTCAACACTCACCATCTTCCCATTCATATATAATCATATTAGTCTTTCATAATGCTATTACTTCTATCTTTGATCATTAAAGGTGGTGGTTTAGACACTAATGAAAAACCCCATCTTCTGAAACACAGAACATTGCCTCAAGCATGTGCATAACCTGACTCTGAATAGAAGGAACATTTCCTATGTAAATCCTGCACTGATGTACCTTTTGAACTTAAATCTGACTCTAAATACGGCCTCTGACTCTGAATCTAATGATTTTTAGACTATACACTATAGACGTGACGTGTCAGACGTTGTTTTGCACTGAACAGAATTGACAGATCACCACATGACCTCTTATTTTCGGGATTAACTCCTCACTACACGCACTCTGAATATGGCCCATAGTGTCTGGTGTGACGCAGTTAAACTGATCCTGATCCTGCTGCTTGACACTTTTATTCCTCCAGCTCTGCATGATTGTTTTTTGTACCTGTTTCTTCTTATTTGTTTTATTCGTACTCATTAGGCCATGTTTTTTTTATACGGCCCAGCTCGTGGTGACGTCTTGCTTGTGCTAATCTTCAACTCTAAGCCATGCTAATTTGTGTCTTTCAGATTCCTAGGCTCTTGTTTTGTTGTTGTTCCTCATCTTTAGTGTCTGCTAGTGCTGTTTCTAGGTTTGTAGGGATGTATTTTAGGTTGTAGGGAAGTGTTTTAGATTGATGAACATGGATGTACATTTGATTAGCCCAGGGTTTCTTGGACAAACAATCCCAAATGGACATTATGAATTTCTGCAACCCCAAGACTTGACTACCTTACATTTTTTTTTTTTTTTTAGATTTTTTCCAGATTTATAATTTAGGGCTACTGTAACATTTGAAATTTTTTTATCATGTTTTAAAAACAAAGGAATGTCCTTGCACTCACTGACCAGTCTAGTGGGACGCGTGAGCTGGGATTTCTTGACATAGCTTTTCAGAGTCAGTTTCAGAGTCAGTTTGTGTTTGAAAGGGCACGTCTCATTTCTGCCCTCACATCCAGCTTCGAATGATACATGCATTAAAAGCAGGCGAGAGCACTGAATCCTGAGTCACACAGATAGGGATCATCATTTTCAGTGCACGCAAAGAAATATCTCTGTTCTCTGTTTTTGCGTCGTAGCAGAACTGCCACACACTAGGCATTTTAGTTCCTCCTCATTATTTACCGTCACACTTGTAAATTCATATTCAGTAAATGTTTGGGCACATTATCAGGTTTGTTTGCTTGACTTCTATTGTTTCACTGAGTCAGAGTCACTCTATTTTGTTGAGGAACTAGCAGAGAAGAAATCAAGATAATGAAAAGGACTAAAATAGCATGTACACTCCATTTAAATGTGGCTTGTTTACATACGACTCCCAGAAACATTTTAAATAGTAGCACATGGAATTCCTCATTGTAGTTAGAGCAATATCCGTAATATATTAATAAATCTGTAAATAAAGAAATAAAACCGAATAGAAGATTGCGAGCTTCTCTGAAGACCCCGTTTGTAAGTTGAGCAATTCCACATGGCATCACGAGCACTAGATTGGTAACCCCTGGATAAGCCTTTTTTATGAACCACATACATGAATCAACAGCCAATAAAGAGACTTTCTGTCTTGCATGTGCAGAGTGTTTATTTAAAATCACAAGGCAGTCAAGCAGACGAGGACAAATCCAAAACTGTGACTGAAACCAGGCGATCTTCAAACAGACGATCTTCACAACTTGTACCGATGATGGCTCAAAGAACATGAACATTAACAGAGCTCAAACTCTTGGAATCAGGAATTAGAACAAGAGGGACAAGAGAAAAAAAAGCAAAAGATTTTATCTATGTATGTTATTGAGAATGCGAATAAAATCACTCTAAATTGTTCCAGAGTGAGGATGTTATTTTAAAAACTGGTAAATTATGTTATTTTTCCATTCCAGTGTGATTTCAAGAAAGCATAGCCTAAACTTAAACATTTTACAAGTAGGCCTAAATTTCTGTCCAGCTCTCATCACTTCCTGCCGGAATACAGGAAGATCTTGTTAGATAGCCACTATAGCCAGGGTTTGGATGCTGGAACATCTGTGTAGAAAGGTTTTTCCTACAATTCTGCAAATGACATGTGTAAATAAATGTGTAAATAACATTACTAAGCATTTTTTTTTTCGTTCTAACCAGTTTCCAAGTAAAGAGGGGGTATGCAGCTCTGGAGCAGGGACGTAAAAATATCAAATAATGTAATTTGGGATATTTCAGAGAGTTGTGAACGCTGTGTGTTTAGTAATCAGGGGAGTGTGAACAGAGACAGAGGCATTATGAGTGGTCATGTGGCATGAATTATGGGAATATTGAGATTATGTTTGCTTGCCATGCTGATAATGGTTCTCTGAGGATTCTGGATGTTTGTGATTTGACACTTAGCCTTTACTTCTATTTATTACGCAGATACTCTATAGATATTAACAGAGGTGCCAACACTTAAAGTTTAGCCGTAGCATTTATGATCTTTACCCACTGCTATGGTGATATCAGAGACACCAGGAAACCAGACATTCACCCAGTGGAAAAGTGATTCCCACAAAGGAAAAGGACTTGTGACACGAAAGGTGTACGACAACTTTATCAAACATAAACTCGACCTGTGAATACATGAGCCTCGGCCCTGAGAAACCAAGTAGGCAGGCCTGTGTTCTTTGTTGCTTGTAGAAAAAAATGGAGAAGCTGCTTATTATTAAGAAGCATCACATCGTACTATGAAATGACTATTTTTTACTGTTTCTTGGCATACAAAAATAAACAAAAACAAAACAAACAATAATAAATAATAAAAGGTGGATATCTCCATTTAATAGTAGACTATTCAAATTTTATTTAGTTTTTCATTTCAATATTAAATGAGAAAATATCTAAAAATAGCTAAATATACACTATATGTCCAAAAGTATGTGTACCCCGACCATCACACTCATATGTGCTTGTTGAACATCGCATTCCAGATTTATTCCCTCTTTGCTGTTATAATAAGCTCCACTCTTCTGCGAAGGCTTTCCATGAGATGTTGGGGCGTGGCTGTGGGGATTTGTGTTCATTAGAGCATTAGTGAGGTCAGGCACTGATGTTGGGATGTCGAGGAGGTCTGGGGTTCAGTCGGTGTTCCAGTTCATCCCAAAGGTGTTCAGTGGGGTTGAGGTCAGGGCTCTGTGCAGGACACTCGAGTTCTTCCACTCCAACCTTCACACACCATGTCTTCATGGAGCTCGCTTTGTGCACAGGAGCATCGTCATGCTGGAACAGGTTTGAGCCTCTTAGTTCCAGTGAAGGGAAACTGTAATGCTACAGCACACAGAGACATTCTATTCAATTGTGATTCCAACTTTTTGGTAAGTTTGGTGAAGGCTCACAAACGGGTCTGACGGTCTGGGGTGCACATATTTTTGGCCATATAGTGTATATCAGATCTACTAAATATCTACAATATTTAGATATGATAATTTTATTGGAGTTATATAAAACCTTTTTATACTCAGCTAGTTGTTTATAAATTCAAACATTATGCTATTAGCATGTATGCGACCCATGCACTGACATACGCTAGGGCTTTCATTGTAAATTTCTGGTTTGTGAAAAAAATCAGCTTGTTAACAATATTGGCACATCTCCATGTACATTTGTTAATTTTTCTGTAAGTCAAATTTGCACAATCAATATTTTGGTGTTGCAGTATGAAAATAAATATAATGCACATTCTCAGACAGAGCAACATATGTACAATGGCAAATATCAATACTCAGAGGGAAAGAAATGGTGGAGGGCTCATGGCTGCTTTCCTCTTTTTCCTTCACTGTGGGGTTTTATTGCTGTCTGTGGAATTGAAAATGAGAGCCAGGAGTGCCGTTTGATTTGTTCTGCTTCCACTATTTCCCACTAACTGCTTCGGAAGCAGCTGTCATGTCACTGCAGGAAAGAGAAAATTCTCAGATCCATCTGCAAAAGTAGCAGTTAGGAAACCAATCAGGACAACTATGCGTCAATTTTCATACGTCTGAAAATATAGCTTAGTATTACCAAGTGAACTCGTGACCTTGCGTGATTGCTTGATTAGATTCATGAGCTGGTTCTTCACTTGCTTTGAGATGGAAAAGGGAAACTGGTGTGGGTGTGGTCATGAAACAATCAACTATAATTGGTGGAGAAAATGCAGAAAAACCAACTATTTTAACCAAATATAAAACATATAACAAATGCAGAATAAAATCACAGAAGGTAATAAGGCCTTGTGTAAGTGTGTGTGTGAAGTGAAGGTGATTAGTATGTGATAGCACAGGTATGGTGGAGTCATAAATGAACTCCCAGAGGTGCTGCCATTTTCTCCCACTGAACTGCTGGGCAGCATTTAAATTCCCTTTGTGCTGGCAGACAGAGGATCTTGACACCAACATGAGAGGAAGAAATTGCAGCTAAGGGACTCCAATCATTGCTGCTCCTCTGCCTTTCATGTTGATTGAAATTGCAGAAGAGCTGCACTCAAAGTCATCAAAGGAAACGCGTGACAATTTCTGATTTCAGAGAGCCGGCCTGTCACAAGACTCAGCAAAAAAATAGTCCTTATTTTATAACCTTCATCGTTTCCACTTTATCTGTCACGCACTCTTCTTTATGCCCCTGACCACTTCATGTATACTAAAATATGTAAAGTATAACCATCTGAATTGGGCGTTAGTGTATTTCATATACACAATTAATTCTGAGAGACATGAAAAAGGTTACAATTGTTCACATTTGGTTCATATTTAGAAGAAGGTTGTGATGCTTTATACAAATGAACACCTAATCAGTTTCTTGCCAAATAGGACTGACTTGGTTATTAAAACGTATTCCACAAGACAACTGTTTTCTTTCTAATACTAGAACAATAATAAATTACAATGAAAAAAAAAAAAGGTCAGCATTCATGCAGAAAAAAAAGCGTTCTGAAATCTAACAACTGCACGAAACTAAATGGCGCGAGGTAAGGCAAGGTCATCAGCATAAAGAACTGAAAGAATTCAACAACATTCATCCTATTCATTCTGTTTGCCATTCATTCGTTCATTTGTTCGTTCGTTCATTCATTCATTCTGGCCATTCTTGTCCATTTATTCACCAGAACATTACTTCTTTTTGTTACTACATTTGTCTCTTTTTGTTTGCTCTTCATCAAATAAAAAGACAATGACTTCCATTTATCATTCTATTTATCACTCCTTATCCATTACATTCCTTCTGCTTGATTTTCTCTTCTTCAGATTTGATGATAATGTGGTTTAAGATCAATTGGTGGCTCTAAAAGAAGAATAAAATCCTATTGTAACCGCTGAGCTCCTCCTCTTTGCCTTTACCGCTTGTGTCTTTACAAGTGTTTTCAGTTTGGAGAATGGTGGTTATTGTTCCTGGTGAGCAAGAACATCATGCCTCAGTGGCCTGAGTCCTCCCTGTGTATAGAAATTGTGTGTATGAATCATCCACGGTTTTCATGATGTGGTAAAGTGTGACGCCGAAGACGGCATGCTCTGTCGCTCTAAATCAGGGGTATTCAACTTTAATGCTTAACCATTATCAGTTAATTCTTAGTCATTTCACTAATTAGACTGTGAAAACGCTCTCGTTTCTGAGCTAATGTCCCTCACCCTGTAGCTAGTCAAATGAGCTGCCTTCAGCTAAATCATTTGCATAAATGCATGTGATTGGCCACAACAGCTAGTTATTTTATTTATTTATTTTTTTTGAAAACTCGAGTCTATGGCCTATTTTTCATTTATTTCTATTTATTTCAGTTCTGATGTGTCTGCATCTGGACCATGGTCTGTTAGTTGATGACCCCTGATCTAGGTGAACAAGAAAATACGTTTTAATCAGTCTTCAGTTTTAGTGATGTGCTGGAGTATAACTTTGAAGATGACTTGGTTTCCCTTGCTCTTGATGAATGAAAAAATCATATTGTAGACAACAAGCTACTCCATCTTGTTACAAATTGTCTTTATGAGTTGTCCTCAGGTGGATTTTTGTATGTTCTCTCTTTTTCCTTCTCCGGTTCTCCGGTTTCTTCCCACCCACCAAATCTTGTCAGTAGGTGGATTGGCTATGCTAATTTGCCCTTGGGTGTGAATGTGTGTGCATGGTGCACTGCAATGGGTGTATTCCTGCCTCACACCCAGTGTTTCGGAATGGGCTCTGGAGCAGCCATGACCATGACTGGAATAGAGTGGTTGCTGGAGATCAAGTAGTGTCATAGCCGCTGCACTGTTCAAGAATCATACACATTTTTGATGACATGGTAGGTTGTGACATTGAAGACCCGGTGGCTATTGTTCCAGGTGAACCAGAAAATCCCGTGATACCCACTGGACTCTAATCCCTGTCTCATATTTTTTATATGTTCTATATGTCCTTGGTTTTTGATGAGCAATTTTGAAAATGGCCTTGAGAAAATTATGTAATAGCTGCTGGCCTCTTTGTCCATTGTGTCGATTTTGATAAAGTGCTAGCACATGATGTTGAAGATGACCTGGTGGATCCTGTTCTAGGCAAACAAGAACATGGTATCATAGCCCCAGAGCACCTCCACTCTATCTTTACCATTTGACTCTTTATGAATAACATGGTAGAACATGACATTGAAGATGGCCATTGTTCCAGGCAAACAGGAAAAAACTGGCACAGCCACCAACAGATTCTCTGTTGTGTTTTTATGAGTCGTCTTCAGTTTTGATGACATGGTAGAGTGTGACATTGAAGATAACCTGGTGGCCATTGTTCCAGGCATAGAGTGCCCTCTCCCGAGCATTGTAGTCAAGCATGGAAATGTGGAAGTATGGGTTGTGAAAGGGGATGTCCACGTACTCATAGGTGGACGTCTTTGTGTCATAGGAGTAGTAGACCTTTGCCCCAGTAAGGTGTGAGTTGGTAACATAGAGTGTTCCACAGATCATGAACGACTCGCCAGCATTGCGTTTTGAGTACTCTGTGTTCCAAGTGCTAAGAGGCTCCAATGTCTCAGGCTCCAAGCGAGAAATCACTACATTGCCTGCATTCTGGTTAGTGGCATAGACAGCCCACAGCCCCATCTCATCAGCCATTAGATCAATGTCTGAGAAGCCTCCCCAGGTGTACGGGTAGACGTTGTGGAAGCCAGCATACTCAAGTGCCCGCTGAGCCAGCACACGGCCTGTCTCAAAGCTGTACCTGACCACAATGTTGCTTTGCTCCTTGTTGTAGTATAATGAACCATTATACACAACATGATTGGTCCCTGCCCACTTGAATGGAAGGTAGTATGTTCGAGACTCTTGACCTGAGACAAACTCTGCCATGGATTTGTATTCTCGCACCACCTTGCTGTTGGTGTATGTGTCCATGTACCAGACCTGCACGGAAAAACAAAAGAACAGATTTTTTAAATTAGGGCAGTGGTATCTTACTGGTTAAGGAGTTGTTCCAGGTGTGAGTTCAAATACCTGCATTGCAAAATAGCCCATGAGCAACACATTGTACCCTCATTTACTCATTAAATTGAGTACAAATGGGTCAGAGAAGCAACTGAAAGACCAATGGTAACTTTGAAGGAGCTGGGTAGGTCCACAGCTCAGATGGGCAAAGCTGTTCACAGTACAACCACAGCCCAAACACTCCACAATGCTGGGATTTATGGAAGAGTGTTGAACCTTATGAAATCCTGTTTGGAGTTAGCCAAAAGACATGGTGGAGACCCAGAAAACATGCGGTTCTCTACTTTGAGGAGATAAAAAAAATTTGGGTTTGACACAAAATGCTGCAGTTGATAGAAACCCAGCACTGCTCAAAACCCTGAAAACACCATCTACACTGTGAAGCATGCTGGTAGTATCATAATGATAAGAGTTACCCTTGGTTTCCTGATTAATCTGCTCTTTACTCAGTCACTTTTGGTGGATGGTCTCCTCTAGGTCTGTTTTAGTATTGGATTTAATGTCGCTTCATAGGATGTTCAAAGTGAGGGAAATTTCTTTTTATAAGCAAACCCTGGTTGATATTTTTTCCAGAACCGTGTCCCAGACTTGTTTTGATAATTCTTTGGTTTTCATGATGCTGTTTGTTTAGGTATGATCTCTGGACTCCTCCAAGAACGGGTGTAGACCCAGGTGATCTCACTATTTAACTAAGATTTCATATATGGGTTTCTACACCTGCTGCCCCTTGCTGCTGTTGGGCATGTCCAGTACAGGGAATGTGGTGCAAGGTGGTAAGTTAAAATCCACCTAACTGCTTTCTGAATCAAATCAAAAATTTTTTTTGTTTCCTCCCTTTTCTCCCCAATTTGATCTTGCTAATTTCCACCCCTATCACATGACATCTACCAACCAGGGAGGGTGGAGCAAACACATGCTTCTTCTGAGACATATGACACCAGCCTCTGCATCTTTTTCGAAATGCTGTTCATGCTACATGACTACATATCTAAATCAGCATTCTTTTCATCACTACATGCTACATACAGTACTTCATACAAATCCCAAACAGTAGCAGGCACAGGACAAATTTTATTATTATTCATTTATATGGCAGTTTGTTGAGAGAAAGAAACAGTCTACATTGACAAACTGATGAGCACTCATTAGACAACTGTCTCTAATTTCATGGGAAAAAAGTGCATCACTCCTGCTCAAAGAACAACACAGTGGAAATGCTCTGATGACAGCGATGAGCCCAGAATGACCTCAGAAAGCCCAGGCTTGCATCAGGAAGGTAGTGTAATGAAGGCATCATTGAGCTTTTCAAAGTAAATGAATTAATTCGCTAGAACAGCTGAACACTTTTAATCATAATGCATTATTGACTTGTTGATGCTGACATTTAGCTCTATAAACAGATTGCTCTATTGTATTGTATTGAGAGATAGCCATCTATGCAGGAAGTGAGTGTTTATCTACCACAGGACCACAATTACCACATGATACAAGGGTACATTTTATTGATTCCACCAATTATCTCAGATCCCACTGCTCTAAACCATTAGGGACACAAAAGAAAGAAGAGTGACTCACTCTGTTGTTTCTTGGAGATGCCATTGGGTCGGTCATCCATGCACCAAACCGGGTGCCTGATGTTTTTATGGTCACGGGTCCTGTGATTTTCATTAATTTGCCGCATGCTGTGAAAGAATGGAATACACCGATAAGATGTAGGCCTCCTAACTAGATTCCTGAAGCCAATTTCATGGCGGTGCTGATAATGTGTATTGCTGTGTTCTGCATATTAAAACAGAAATATGAAACCACTTTAACACATTCAAACCCCTAGACCAGGGCTTGATAAGCACAGCTATCAATAATGCATTCAAACATTTGTTGGATGTGCTTTAAGCAGTTTCTTATGCTTCTAATGCTGGATACATTTTTAGAAAATGTTATATATATTTATTAAGGTTATTTGGTGGAATGACTATTAATATATTTCTGAGTTTTATGATTGCTAGTCTAATGGAAGAGCAGTGATCCATGATTGCAGTGTCATTTGTCACACTGATATTACATTTACAAAGGTAAATTAAAGGTAACTTACAACAACCTATGTGCATGTTTTAGACGAATAACTTCTGAAAACAGCTTGTCCTAGCCCACTATAACTACACTTTAATTAAAAAAAAAAATCGTACTATTTTTTGCATTAAAGTTTGAATCCATTTAACATCACATCCTTGAAACATCCTTTTCTACTAGTCATCCATTATAGGTTATGAAAAACATACTATATGGCCAAAAGTAAATGGACATCTGAACTTCCACAAAAAAAATTGGAAAGACACAATTGTCTAGAATGTCTTTGTATGCTGTAGCATTAGAATTTCTTTTCACTGCCCCTGTGCACAAAGCAAGCTCCATGAAAGCATGGTATGTTAAGCTTGGAGTGGAAGAGCTCAAGTGTCCTGCACAGAGCCTTTGTGATGAACTGGAACAGTAACTTCATGCCAGGTCTTCTTACCGGACATCAGTGCCCAACCTCTTGTGCTCTTGTGGCTGAGTGGGCAAATCCCCACAGACATGATCCAAAATCTAATAAAAACCTTCCCAGAAGAGTGGAGGCTGTTGTAGCAGCAAAGGGGGAACAACTCCATATTAATGCCGATGGTTTTAGAATGGGATGTTCAATGGTCAGGTATGGCCCACATACTTTTGGCCATATACTTGGAATATTCCATGTCACAGAAAGTTGCGTCATACAAATTTGTTGAAGATCACAAGAAGAAGAAAAGTAAGTTCTCTCATTCTTTTTTTCTTTATTTTCAATGATATTGTGATATTTACTGATGAGGTAACTTTGAATAATAAATGAGGTAACTTTCAATAATAATAATAATAATAATAATAATAATAATAATAATAATAATAATAATATAGAAGCTCCTTTCATGTACCCAAGGACACTATACAGTTACAAGAAAAAAAATACATTAAATTAATTTAAAATAAAACAGTCAATAATAAAGGTAAACAAAATAATATAAAACAGAAAAATGCATCTGTATATAAACTTATAACAAAAAATTAAGGGCACAATAAAATTGAGTGCATGAATCATTGAGTGTGAGCAAATGGAAAGCGGAAAAGACAAGTTTTTAGTTGAGTTTCTGAAATGCTGAAAGTAAGTGCAGGCACGAAGATGGAGAGTGAGAGAATTCCACAGATTAGGGGCAGCGACACTCTTGCGGTGCGGAGGCGAGAGGAAGGGACAGCAAGCGGGTGAGTGTCGGAGGATCTAAGCATGTGTGCAGCTGTGTATGTGAGTAGGAGGCTAGATATGTAGGTGGAGCTGAGACCATGCAGAGAGTTAAACACCAGAAGAACTATCTTGTGTATATATAAGGGAACAGGGAGCCAGTGTAACCTTTGGAGTATGGGTGTGATGTGTTCCCATGATCTTGTGTGGGTGATAACCCTAGCAACTGAGTTTTGCACATATTGATGCTTGTTAAGTCCCTGGACTTGTAGTTCATAAAGAACAGCAATGCAGTATTCAGGCCTTGAAATAACAAAAGCATGGATGAGTGTCTGATGAATAGGGGAAAGGGACAGACAAAGCCTGGCAATGTTCCTAAGGTGAAAGAATGCTGTCTAGGTGTTTTTAATGTGTGACTGATATGAGAGTGTGGAGTCTAATGTGACACCAAGGCTTTGAATGTGAGCTGAGGTGTATGTAATAAAACCTGGGATAAATAATGAGTAGTGCTTCAATTAGTATGACCTGAAGATTTGTATGTGAGCTTGTATGTTTTGAATCATGAGCACACTTTGGCCTTGCAATCACTTTGGCAGAAGTTCATCCTGGTTCCAGAGCTTTTGTGGCTTATCTCTGTATTTCTTTGCGAATTCCAATCTGGCCTTCTGATTCATGCTGCTGATGAGTTGTTAACATCTCATGGTTTGGCCTCTATATTTCTGCTCTCAAAGTCTTCTCCAAATGGTGGATTGCATTACCTTCATCCCTGCCCTGTGGAGGTTGTTGGTGATGTCACTGACTGTTTTGGGTTTTCTTCACAGCTTTTTCTGTCATCAACTGCTGTTGTTTTCCTTGGCCGATCTGTTCTATGGCTGGTTGTTAATACAACAGTGGTTTATTTCTTTTTCAGGACATTCCAAATTGTTGTATTGGCTATGCCCCTTGCTCTGTTTGATGTTCCCTCTTTTCTCAGCTTCAAAATGGCTTGCTTTTCTTTCATAGACAGCCCTCTGGTCTTCATGTTGGTTTATCCTTTTTAACAACAAATGCAGTCTTCACAGGTGAAACCCAGGGCTCAAAGAAGATGGCAATTTTAGTACTATGGCTCTGCTTAAACACAGACTATAATACCTCAAACAGGTTGCTACACTAGGCTCCAGTATCTTTCCAACAAAAGGCAGCTTAGAAATTGGTGTGTAGTTCCTGAGCTCCTCAGGGGCAGATCCAGGCTTTTTAGGAACTGTTGTAAGTGCAAGTTGGTGGAAGCAGAGTCAGAACTAAGCATAGCATTGACAGCTTTGGTTATTAGTTGGTATAATGAAGGCAGACATGTTTTAACCAAGTGAGTAAGCATCGGGTCCAGTTGGCAGGTGGTAGCTTTAGGTGCCTTAGTCAGCTTAGCAATGTAACTCTGCTTAACAGGTGTAAAATCATAGTATAGCCTTGTGACAGAGAGGGGGGTGAGACAGGCTCATTTGCAGTGATGGACGACTGCTGGAACTGGAGATAAATGTTCTGTCTATGTTCTGTCTTCCTGCTGAAGTGTTCTAGTTGGCAACCTGCTGCTTTCATACAGCAGAACTCAGGAGTGAACCAAGAAGAAGGAGTGAAGGTCATAGCATGTGTTGTGAGGGGAGCTAGTTGATTTAGGGTAGTGGAGACAATGTGGTTATAGTGGATGTCCAGAGCATCTGGGGATGGAGTGGGAAACAGAGAAATAGGAAACTGCTCGAGCATGTTATTAAGGGCTGAAGGGCAAGTTTCTAAAGTGATATTGTGGTGTTTTAAGTGTTTGCTTGATAGAGAGGGAATAGGCAGGTCAAACAGCACAGACTTGTAATGGGAGATGGCAAAATCCATGTGACTCAGGTTAAGAGGTGTGATACCTAATGAACACACAAAATCCAAAGTGTAACCTTTAGCATGAGTGGGGAAATTTACTGAGTAAAATCAAAAGACTGCAGGATATTCAGGAAATCATCAGTTAAAACACAGCTAGCTTTATCAACATGAATATTAAAGTCTCCTAAAGCAATACTGCAGGGCACATTGAACTCAGTGAGCTGAGAAGCTTAGAAAGCTTATTAATCAAATCGGATTATCGTTTTGGTGGGCAGTAAACTAAAACAATCAGCAATGGTTTAGGCCCAGTGACATTCAAAGCAAGACACTCAAATGATGTCAGTACAGATTTGATCTTATAACATAATAAGAAGAGCAAAACAGAACAGCAGGCCCACCACCATGACCAGTAATGTGTGGTTTATCCAGATACCAATATTGTGGTGGTGTGGCTTGATTTAATGCTTAAGGTTGTTAGGCTGTTCCCAAGTTTCATTCAGACACATAAAGTCAATAATGTGGTCCAAGATTACAGAGATATACATCACCTTATTGGTCAGTGAGCAGATGATTAACAAGTCAAACTTGGTGTTTGCAGAGTTAGGTGAGTAGAGAATGTATTGAAGCAACCACTCAGGGTCTGCTTTAGGCAGAAAGCAGGGAATGCATCTTGTTTTTGATGTGTGGGTGCTGTGTTTGTAGCAAGGGCTACAGTTTAAATGGGCATTTTGATAGTTTGATACCCCATTAGCCAACTACCTGGAAGACACCGTGATCAGCATTTGATGCAATATGAACACGGCAACATGACAAGGAAGTAGAGACTTACTTGAACTTAGACGGGCCAAGACATGGCACGAGGCAGCACAGGCTCAGCTTAAGCCAGTAAGTAGTAAGCATAGCATATATGGTGAAAACTATTCGATTTATAAATTCAAGGTCTGATGTATAAATCCTTGTAAAATCCTTGTGAGCAAAATCCTTACTGTATGTTATCTCATGGTTCAGGGCTGGAGGTTTAGATTAAACTCCAACATCAAAGTATAATCCAATTTTGGAGAATGAAGAAAGCGTCCGCGTAGATGGTCAGAGATCCGAACGGATTAATGACAGTTTAAAAAGAAAGGCTAAGACAAATTCTAACAATAATAAAATAAAAGAATGATACAACCAACAAAATAACTAAAAAAAATGGATGAGCAAATGGACATCAAATACATCAACATGCTGAAACTAAAATCTCTGAAAATCTGAAAGCTAAAATATGACTAGTCAGCCCTGTCCAGGGTGTCCCCCGCCTTGTGCCCCGAGTTCCTTGGGATAGGCCCCAGGCTCCCCCGTGACCCTATGTAGGATAAGCGGTACGGAAAATGGATGAACGGATGGACTAGATGTCAAGGCTTCGGTGACCTCTGACCTACTTTACTGAAGAGAGACTGTATTAAAATCAGCTTTGAATAGGGCAGTAGTTCCTGTAGTTACTGAGAGGTGTGACGCATTAGCAATAGTTGTAGGTGTGTGTTAGTCATTCTGGTAATGATATCTGGCAGCGCAGTGTTTATTGGTGACATAAACAGAAGGGAAATGATAATGATGTTGGTGTAATGACAGTAATAAGAGAAAGGATAGTAATACCAGCAACAATGGGAATAGCGTTAATGTTTAGCGGTCCTTTTGCTCATATGAGTGATTGCACCATTCATAATGAGGTTGACTGTGTTTATAGTATTGACTGTTGTTACGAATCCAGACCACACTCTCAAATAAATGAAGAATGATTGTGGAACTATATAAGTGGGGAGCCCTCTGAGAACTTGAGCTGGAGTTCTGGGCTTCTGCCTTGCGCTAGACAGCCATGCCCACCCTTAAAGACTCTTGAGTAGGAGTTGAACAGGGTGGAGGAGACAAGAATGTGGTAGCATATAAACTTCCTCACTATTGGAGAAAGAGAGTTTGGAGTTTACCAGTTAGTTAACTAGGAAGAAGGTGAAGCTTCACATGTGGTCTTCCTCCCAAACCTTCATAACTCCATTCATGGCTGCCAGTTTTGATGACAATTGTACCAATGCAAAATAAGAATGGTAAGAGCGGTATTTGAATGTTGGAGGACTAGACGACTAAAGCGCCGCCGCATCCCTCTCTTTAGGTAGAGATGAAGAGGGGGCTAAATCTCACTGCACCTCTTTCAGCAGGTAGTCGAACGGAATTGTGGATTTTTGCTTTACCTGGGTGTATAAATGACAGTGATCATGGTAATGACTATATTGAGTTTACATGTAGTGACATGACTTACTAAGTTTACTCATGCAGCTGCGCAGACGGCTCTCGAGGCTCATCACTCGGTGGTAAAGCTCGTCATAATCATACGCCCCCAGCTCGTCCTGGATCCCCGTCAGCACTGCCGATAGGTTCCTGATCTCCTCTTTGAACTGCGAGATGAGCTTAGTGTCTGTTTTGTATTGCTCCAGAACAGGGATCAGGGGCTGAAGCTCATCCATTCGATCCTTCAGCTCCTAAACACACACACACACACAGATCTGTATAACCATCTTCTTAGGTATTTCCATTGGGTTCAGAACAACTGCTAAATGCCTACACCAAACCCTTACCCTTACATAAGTACCAAAAGGAAATGCCCCAAAGCCAAATGTCCATAAAAATTTAAATTGTCACCTATTTCCAATATCATTGTGTCATTAGATTTCCACACACATGCACATGCCAAACAGCTGAGTTAGAATCTGTTTCTTGGACTCATCTCTGTTACACACTTTTGTGATTACTAAAGTTGTTCCGCAAGGTTCAATTCTGGGCCCGCTTTTGTTCACAATTTATAGTGATGATATTGTTACTTCTGTGACAGACTACAATGTAAATATTTTTACTGCTACTTATACACTGTGCATTCTAATCTCTGAAACACACCAGTGTTTGATCATGGTGAAAAAGTAACACAGACAACAAACAAATGAATGTGCGAATTAATAATTGTGTGGTTATATTATGCATTACGAGCACTGTCCTGTGTGTTTACTGTGTTATGTTATATGTACCATGCATGTATTTAATAATGCAACTGATCCTGTTCATTCTGAAAGAAAAACAAAAACAAAAGCCAATGGAGATTCCTTTACAGAAATAAAAATAGTTTCCTTCTGTACAGCAGGCGGACGATTGTGAGGACATCTGTCCTCTGAGATCTTATTATGGCGTTGTGCTCCATAGGAATGCTTTCATTACCATGCTGAAGTCTCTGGATTCAGTTTATCACTCAGAGCTCAGATTTATCACCACAGACAGCCACAATACGCATCAGTGCATGCTGGATGCTCGAGTCAGGTGCACCGCTCTAGCGGCCTAAATGAGTTTCTGTTTATTTACGAGGCTCTTATAGGTTTACATCTGTGTTGACCTTGAACAGTGGAGTTTACCAAACTCACTCCGATGACTCGATCGTTCTTCTGGTCTCAATAAGATCTGCTAAAGCTCAGCTCACTTTAATGTATTTAAATGCATCATTTCAAATCAGTTCTAATATCCATATTTCAGTTTGTAACTGTTTTATCATGTCATTGTTTTTATTTTATTTCCTCTATTACTTAGTCTATTGGTCCATTTCAGTCTATAATTTCAACTCATTTATAATTATTTGTTTTTTGTAATAGTTTTTATTCAATTTATTTTTTTTGATAAGGGTATTATTTAATATTCTAGATTTGTTTTCTATAATTTCTCTTTTCTTATACTTGGCTATGTTGCAAATGAGGTTTAATAAAGTTTGTAACTGAATTGAACTTGTATTGTACAAGAACTTGTCATATCACATAGATATGAGTCCAAATCAAAGCAAAATTGACCCTTTTGGCTTGTTTTCATTCACTTGATTCAATTTCCGCAGTCGAGTTGATTCACTAGAGTTCACTTGGAAGTGGACCAAGACCACCTTGCACAGATGCTCTTGCTCCGGAGTGTGATTGCTCTGTTCTCACCTGCCTATAGAACCACGCCAATGGGGAGAACACACCTGGGTTTGTAGCCATTTCCATCTTCCACTATGATTAAACAGGTGCTTTATTTCACGCCACTGTAAACATTTATATGAGACTGACTAATTTATGAAGGCACTTGATAAAAGTTTACCTTGAAGTTTCTGGCCATGATGGTCTTGCGGTCTTCCTCGATCTGTCTGAACTTTGTCCTGAGCCCCTTCATCTGGTTCTCCATCTTCATGACGTATTGGAAGTCCCGCTGAGTGCGCAGGTTCAGCACTTCAATCGACTGCGACATGTTCTGGACCTGCACCATCCATCACTGCATGTTAGCACGTAGCACTACTTATCAATTCCCATCAGTCCTTTGGCATGCTATTTCTTTCTCTAAGGCACTAATTCATCAGGGAAAGCTGAATCAGGCGTGTCAGAGCCCCGAAAATACCACAATGCAATACAGAGTACTGCTCTGCTGTTACAGTTTAATATTCTCCAACACAACTCATTCAGTTTGTTGCACATTTATCCTGCAGTGGTACAAATAACCAGGATGGGGGCTTGGGATAAAGTGGATGTGGCTTGAACCATAGGTCGATAAGATGTTGGTTATGACTAGGTATAAAATTAATATTTAGTCATTTAAAATTAGCTCTAGCAATATCTTACTATGCTAGCTTAGCTAGGAACCGGGATTCTGAAAATGTATTGTTATTATTTTGATTCTCCAAAGGTCATTTCACAAAAGAAAAAGTTAACCTTACCCAGGGAAGACACTAAAAATCAAGTTAATTAGCATGTTGTGATAGTGTCATGATGCAGATTTACTTAAATAAATGTTAACTAAGCATCTCCTTACAGAAAACTTCACCACATCATTAGAAATTTAGATGAGAAAAATTTCATTTCAGTTTAAAATCCATTTGTTTTCAGGCTGATTATGTGGAGCGTCCAATGCACTAGTCCCTGGGAATGAGCTGTTACTGATGAAACGATGACGTATTAGAATGAGTGCATTGATATAAACCTGTGATTCTTGATATATTGAATAATACATATCAGTAGAATATTTCAGTTTTAGATAACAGCTGAAATGAAAACAATTATAGATAGTGTTACATGCCAGCAAGGCATGGATTGTTTTTTTTTTTTTCTTCCTCTTTGTTTTCTTTCTCCTCCTCTCCCTGATTCGCTCATAGGTGGCACCTCGGTCAGTGATTGAACCTCTGATGAGTGGTACTCCACCACTTGGTGTTGTGATTTCCCCAAAGGAGGCGGGGCTCTGAGTATAAAGGCACCACAGAGGAAGACATACGGAGAGCAGATTTTGATAGTCGTTGTTCTCTATGTAACCTTGCCTTATTACTAGCGAATATATTGAGTGTTTCGCTTGTCAGTTTTGTTTTCCCCTCCAGCACACTGTGTGGACAGGTAGTGCTGGGCACGGTTTTACATATCACGATAAGAATACTATTCTGTTTAGAGACACTAGGTGAGCAGCATGTGCCACCCCATGTGCTTTTGTTTAGCATTGTCTAGGCAGATTAGGAGTTAGTTTCTTTTTTGTTCTTTCCTTTGGCACCGTCTGGTTTATTTCTGGCTATTTTTAGTGTTGGTTACGGTTTTTTGTTTAGTCCTTGTATATAGGTTTCTTCTCCCCTACTACCTTTGTATTGAACCCCTAGATACATATGATAATATCTACCTGGGCAAGTGCACAGTAATTTTTTTTTTTTTAATTGTCTGTGTCGCTCCTTTCCTATCAAGTGTCACCTCTCTTACTCATGTTACTGCCTCAGTATCCCTAGACATAAAAAGGGTCACGTAACAATAGTGTACTCAGACTGTTTCAGTTCGATCTTGTAACAGGTGAAATTACTGTCAAAATCAAGTTTTGGTGTAACTGACCTAGTGATGTGGAGGTTATGCAGGAATACATGACACCATTTCAACTTTCAGAAAAAGCAGGACACTCAGAAAAGAAAACGCAAACCACTAGAACAAGATCTATGGTCTTTCTTTAAAACAAAATTCATCAGGCACAATAACCAGCAGATATCTATATACATTGTATAGTAACCAACCTGTAAATTTGATTTATAATCATGGACAATTGTCTTGATGTCGAACATCTTTTGCTATCATGCTGATGTTTTTGAGAAATTGCTCTGCTTAAGGCAGTTGAGCCAGCACTTCTTTTCCAGACTGTCTTGCAGTAATGAATGTTTGCTATCTGGAGTGATGTATAGCCTTTGGTCATCTTGAGTGTTTCCTTCTTATCTTACAGCAGGCCTCGCCTCTCAGGTGGCGGCATAGAGACTCCATAAATCAGAAGCAAGGGCCCATTCAGAGGCAATAAAGAATAGGGAAATGTTAATAAATATCAAGTGCTAATATTAGCATATTGTGTAGATCTGCTGAATTAAGAACACGCTATTAATCATTAATGTAGCTATTAAGTATTCTGCTTAGAATGAATCTGAAACTGTAGAACAAACTCCACTGACCAGGCAGCATGGCCTGTGTACCCGTCAGTCCTGGTGAAGGGGGCGTGGCCTCCGCGCCTGCCAGTCCCAGTGAAGGAGTTACATAAATAATGCTTATTGATGATAACACATAAACAGAGGACTGGTAGCAGTAATATCAGTAGTAATATCAGCAACATACCAACACCTTGAATTGCCGAGCTGGGAGGAAGAAGACCCAAAATTGCTCTTTCAACTGGAAGTTACAGCAATAAAACATGGCTGGAATCCTACTAAACTCACTGAAAGTGTGAATATAAGTTTATGCAATTTAAAACATATTTGTGTAATGATAGAAATGCTTCTTATTAAATATCATGCAACTTATTTATTTGTTAATAATTGGCATGTTAATTTTAGCCTCACCAAAATTTAGCCAGCTAGCATTATACCTACACCAACATAACATGTTTACATCATGTTTTTTTTTAAATTAAAGATATAAACGCTGTAATTTATCATCACCAACCTTTTATACATTTACAGTTTAGTGTTAATAGAAACATTCATTATTGTGAATTATTTTCCATACCTTCAAATGTCCATTATCCCACATTAACCATCTACACACATTGGGCCTCTTATCATTTAGTAAAAGTTGTGTGTAAATGTTTCATGGGCCAAACTGAGCTATCAGCTATAAAACCAAATATACCAAACACGTTCAGGGCATAGCTGATTTCCTTTGAACTCTATGGTGAAAGAGAACCTCCTAAGCATGGCATGCTCATTCTTCCAATAATGCAGCTCAGCCTTTGCAGTTCAAATTCAAACCTTTCCACATTTATTCCTAATTAATAAGGGTCAACTGAGTGTTTTTTATAATTGATGAAATAAAGAGTTTGTTGGGGTCTGTCTTGTTTTGTGAAGCACACATTAACTGGATGAATCGAACACCTAAATGTCAGTAATATAATTCACTTTCATTAACATGCTGGTAACATTTTAACTTGGCTGGCAGCCATTACACCTGCACACTCTGAGCAAAGCTGTTGTTGTGTTCTTGTGTAGCTTCTCTGGTATCTGTGTTGTAGTATTCCGACAGTAATGTGTGTTTTATTCAGCTCTGTGCAGTTTCATACTGAGTTGTCATTTGCTCTATTGTGTTCTGTGTCAACGATTTTTGCAATACACCTGATCCTCTTCTGATGAGTGTGTGCTGGCTGGCTGACAGCTGCTGGCTTCCAATTTCGCGTAGTCGGATTCTGACACTCACCAGGCTATAGCTGTGAAAGTGATTTGGCTGACCTGTCATAGCGTTGCTTTTGGCATTGCTGATGTTCTGCCCTTCTCAAGTACACATGCTTGTGTTTGACAGCTGTAGAATGTGCGGGTGATTTGAAATTGTCGACAGTGATGTCATGATATTCCAGGGGACTCAACTAAGAATATATTCTGATCCACTGTTAGCTTTTACAGTAGGAATTTTAAAATCTTTATTGCTTTTTCTCTTATCCCATTACGTTGTGGATAGTGTGGGCTGATCTAGCATGGCAGTCCAAACTGATGTGACGATATAGCCATTAATGTTCCAGGTGAATAGATCTGTGGTAACCACCTGCCATGGCCAGTTTAGGTTTTGAGCATTGGCTCTTTGGTATCTGAGGGTCTGTATTCTAGGAAAATGGAGCACATGCCTGCTAATAGCTGGCCAGAAAATATTATCTTGAACTTTCTCTTTGCACTTTTCCATTTTCATATGACCATGGTTGGCTGATATAGATGAGCTAGCAGGGCTAAACTCTCTTTCTCTCTTTTAAGCAAAACTGTTTTTGCACCAATGTTGGATTTACTTATTTACTGTTAACAAATGACAACAGCACCACCAATGGTCATAAGTAAAAGTACATATAAAGGTATGAAAAGGCTGGGAGGAATTTCTTTCTACCCCGAACTGTAGATTCGTGCAGCCTATCAGTGACAGTTTTGTCGAGAGATTACAGAGAGTGAAATGCCCCCCGGATTTTGCTAATTGATTTAAGCCCACTTCGCTGACACATTGAGAAAATGAATGAGTGGATTACTTTCTCGATCACCAGTTTTTCAAAATGCATTTGGAGAAACTAGTTTTTGTAGAAACTTGAAGTAAATAGACAAAGCAAACATCATCCATTTAAAGTATAAACACCAAAAAGAGACAAATGATAGGACCAACAGAAAAGTGCAACTTTTCTGTTATCCATGCTTGCTATTTGGAAGAGATACAAATGGTGTTTTCTATCTGTCTTTCAATTAGTGTTTTTGTGTGTATGCATAATAGCTTTGTTGATACCCCCTGCCATAAGGCTCTACCATAATGCTTTCCTAAGTGTGATGGCAAGTGTCTGATAGGGAGTAGTTTTTCTGGTCGTCCAATTCAATATCATGACCAGCTGTCAGCGCATATAACCAGTGTGAATACATGATAGAATTTTTGCTATTAGTGAGGTGGGTATTATGATCGGTTCACCCTGAAGATGACACCATGCATTTCTGACAGTACATCACTGATTGCAGAACTCTATGAAACTTTGGTGTAATTTTTTATCTTTCCTAAGACCTTTAATGCATTTTTTAAGTAAATTGTATGCCTTTTGCAATCTCCTTCTGGATCTCAGCAAATTTAGCATGACTGCACTTTGATATCCATGCTTTCGCTGAAGCTGTCCCCTTGGCCTGACAGTGATTTTCTGGATGGTGTGTCTGCAACAAGTATTGCCTTACTGGGTTTGTGGATGATTGTGAGATCATATCAGCGGAGCTGGAGTATCATCCTCTGTAGTCAGGGAGGTGAAGATGAGCAGTTTGCAAATGATTGCCTCATCAGCTTGTGGTCACATGTGCTAGCTGTCTGTATATTGATACATGGGCATGTATTTATTAGGGTGTAACTGATCTTGTTGTCTGTGAGGGATGCTAGGTAGGTAGTGGTGAGCAGTGGTTACAGCTTTGGGCTTCTGATCAGAAGGTTTTGAGTTTAAATCCAAGTATTGATTCTTGAGCAAGGCCTTAACCCTCATCTGCTCAGTTGTATACTGTCTCAACTGGAAGTCACTGTGGATAAAACTATAAGCCAAATGAGGAAATTTAAATTTAAATGCATAGCCACTGGGCTTGCTTTCTTGCAGAGAAGGCCATATTTCAATGCATCAGCTTGTGGGCAGAGCTCTTTGCAGGAGTTGTAGTAGTTTAGTATCAGCCCTGGAACATTTGTGATGAAATCTTTAAACTTCTTGAGTCATGCTCTTTATGCCAGATGATTCCTGCTTTCTCACAGCGATGATTTTGATTTTCATGTCACTTTGTCAATAATCATGTAAGCTATGTTTTCATCCTTTGTGTTGTTTTGGGAGGAATGACAGGCTCTCACAAAGTAATTAAACTTTTCACATTTTGAAAATATTGTGCCGTTCACTGAACAACGCTCAAGCTGAAGCTCACCAAGAAGCACACTTTTTTTTTCCAGTTAGTGTAGTTATAGTATTTCATAAGCAAGTGCAATTTAGTCACAAGAGATCCTAGCACCTTGCAAGTCAGATGTTTCAAATTGATAATAACACATTTGCTTTAACTTTGCTTCCTCATCACTGAATTGCTTTGTGTTGTACATGTTTTTTTCTTCTTTTCCCCAATCCAGCATAGCGGGAATCTGTATTTTTTCATTTCCACTTTTTTGAACCCACAAATATTAACTCAGCATGATAGGCACATTTTTGCATCCAATTTATTCATGATATCTGAATTCCAGCAGTATCCATTGCTCTTGGTAAGTTTAAATCTTCTAACAGCATGTCTTTGAATATTAATACATCTAATTCACTTTTATTACCATGCCAGTAATGGCTGATCACCATTACACCTGACTGTATCCACCAATGCCTTGTGCTGCTGGTTACTACATGGTCAAGTGACTGGCTCTTAGTGACTTTCAGATGATATCCACAACAGAATTTAAATCAGAGTTCAGTGTTGCCACATATGAAGGTCAGATTTTTGAACCTCAATCTGTGTGTACGTGTGTAAAGTGTGTGGTGTAGTACCTTCTCCAGTAGTTGGCGTAACTGTCTACTCTTGGCATCTCTGGAACAGAGATTCTGCTCTGGGGCCACTACAGTGCAGATACAGCGACCATCTGCATCCTGCGCTGAACTGTACACCTGCCAGCCCTCCTTCGGCCCGATCGTCTGCACACACAATGTATATACAGTATGTTACGCTTACAGACTAGTGCCAATGTGTATCTATTTGTGCATTTTCATTTCTGATGATGATGCTTTTGAACTTTGTACACCACAGCATTATGCTAGCTCTTTTACCTTGACAAGTTTCAGTTATATCCCAGCATTTGAACTTTATACATTCCGGCTTGATGGTAGCTCAGTTAAATTGTATATGTGCTACATGCTCACCTGTAGGTGAGACACTTGAGCATTGTTTCATGCATTGAATTGAGTAATTGTTAGATATCAGACAGCTGCACATTGCAGATGTTGCATTTTTGTAAATGTTGCATGCTCCTTCCTCCTGGCACAAACAGCCAGATGTTTCAACTTGTTTTTTGAGAGAAAAAAAAGTAAAAACATAAAACACCATTATATCTGGGTATGTCCAACATGCTACAGTGCTGCCTCGTAAAGAACCATACTGAGGACGTGAAAACCCATTAAAAATATTATTAGAATTACATACAAAGTTCAAGTCAGGGTAGTGAGAGATTAAACACAAACTTTTGGAGAAAGAAATGTTTTGGATTTTTAGATAGACAGAAAATCAATACCTAGGTTGAAAATTGATTTCTCTCCTTTTCTCTAAAAAGTATGCTGGTGTCCATAAACAGTTTTCCTCCTGTTGCTACTTCAAATTTTATATGTTACAAGTTTGAATGATTTATGATTGGTGCTAATCACATGACATGGCTTGGCAAGACCATATATAGTGTTCTATCAGTATGAATTTTTACTTTCTGATGACATCCAGGTCATTTTTCTGCAATACATCATGTGACCAGTCATATGGCGAATTCTGTATTTCCTTAACTGGCTGGGGATTCTGGGAATTGGCATTCATTGCAGAAACAGTCAGTGATGCTGAGGATTTCTGGGAGGTAGTGTTTGTGATACAACAGACACTCTGAGCTCACTCTGGGAGCTGATCTTGAGCCTACATCTAGGACATGGGGTAGGATGGTCAAGGTGCTGGGCATGAATCTCTTGCCTGGAGTCAAAGATGTTATGAGTAGGAATCCATCTTCTCTCCTCTGGGCTAATGATGTAAGCAGACTGACCCTTGTGGTCAAGGGGAGGTTGGGGTAACATAGTAGTAACATAGTGGTGTTCCCACTTCCATGGGTGCTAAGACAGAATGACAGGGTTTGGTGGCTGTGTTGGGGCAGGTTAAGCTTGTTGTTAACTGAAGTATCCTGAAAAATAGTTGTGCATTAGTTTCACTCCTATCTTATTCAGAGGTCACTTGGAATCTCTTGGTTTGTTGAGAGACTTGTTCAAGACATTCATGTGTGCTCTAACACACTTGTTCACTTCAGCAAAAGCAGTCGTCAACAGCCAGAATATTAGTGGTGATTATGATCCAGGGCAACAAAGGCATTTGGTAACCAAGCACACATTGGAAAGGGTTCAGTTGCATGTTACTGTGTCGCAGGGAGTTCTGGGCATACTTTGGCCATGGCAGGTACTGGGCCCAATTTTTCTGATTATCTTCAAATAAAGTCCTAAAAAACTCTTGGTTTGATTTACC
The DNA here is from genome assembly GCA_037576825.1 of Pangasius krempfi. NCBI lineage: Eukaryota > Metazoa > Chordata > Actinopteri > Siluriformes > Pangasiidae > Pangasius > Pangasius krempfi. The sequence continues at coordinate 30,194,508 of CM074974.1, read as the reverse complement.
TGGCCATTAGCTTGAGGGTGGTAACCTGAGGTAGGACTCACTGAAACTCCCAAATTCTCCATGAATAAGTTCCATACTTCAGATGTGAACTGGGCTGCACGATAGGATATTAAATCTTCTGGGATTCCAATAATTCCTGAAACACATACTGGAACAAAATGTTGTGAGCAAAGCTAGCAAAGGGATTAGGCATGAGACTTAGAAAATCGGTCAATGATGACAAGGATGGTGGTGTACTATTCAGGAGGGGAAACTTTGTGGGGAAATATACAGAGAAACTTGACCATGGGTGTTGGGGAGAGGAAAGCTTGATTTAATGAACTTGTGAATGATGGTAAGCATGGAGTTCCACCAATATTTGTACCAGAGCACTTATTACATTTTGTGAACCCCTGAGTGACCTATGGCTAAGGAGGAGTGTGCCTAGGTAATTATATTTTGAAGGACTGAGGCAGTACATAGGTCTGCTGTTGGTCGGCCTCCCTGCATTTGAGCTATTTCCTGGTATATATCCTAAGTTATGACACCAACAAAATGAGAATTCGGGGCTCTGTGGTTTCCTTCTTAGGAGGTACAAACTGGAGGTGGAAGAGAGCATGTTCCTGGATCCAGGAGATTGTGAACTGGAAGTGAGAGAAGAATAGGGTTGTCTTTCTTGTCTGGGGGTTAGTCGCTTAACCATCTTGAAATATTCCAGATTCTTGTGGTCGGTAAAGACAATAAATGAATGTTCTGCCAGTGACTCACTTCTCCAGGGCCAATTTTTCCTGGAAGGAGCTCCTGCTTCCCATTTGGTCAGGGAAAGCTTATGGGAAAAGAAGGCCACAGGGTGGAGCTCGTCTCTGAGAGACCGTGAATCCTACACCAGTCTATGAGACAACCACTTCTATGATGAATGGGTGTACAAGGCCAGGCTGCTTCAGGTTGGGAGATGTGGTGAATGCCTTTTTAGCAGGAGGAAAGCTTGGTCTTCTTGGGTGATCCAAGCAAGCTTGAGTGAGTCTTTACTCACCCACTTAACCTTTGAATGAATCATCTGTAAAATTTTGCAAAGCCAAGGGCATTCTAGAAGTCCTTAGGGGTCTTAGGAACTGGCCATTCTGTGATTTTTGAGTTACCCAAAAACACCCCTTTTCTGTACAGAATTGCATCCAAGTTGCCATGGATGGATTTGGAAGGTTATAATATCCAAAAAGTTTTACCGAGGCTGGAGGAAGGAAGTAGCAAGAAAAATACATTATCTCATAGTCAGTTGTATTTGATGTGCAATGGCATAATTTATTTGTGTAGAAAGAACACAAGTCTTCTGAAGACAAGTAATGTGACATTTGCCTCCATTATGGCAGAGTGCAGTAGAGATTGTCAATAAACATTAGCAACCATCTAGTGTCAGACAGTTAATCTTTCCTTTGGATGAAAGTTTTCATGGAGGGATCATGTATCAGTATGCTAATGTGACAGTCAAACTTTCCCAGCTTGTCCAGTGAGGGAATAACACATGGATATCAAAAGCGGACAAAAAAAACCTTCATTGTGATGGACAATACAGCTAGTATTTCCCTTGCAGTGTGGGGTGACCATACAGGAAAACGGTACTCTGTTTCGGGTGGATCAGTATGATTGTATTTAGGGACTGTATATTTAACCACAAGTGCAGTAAATGATCTTGGCAGTTTTGTGGTTGTGTCATGAAGAATCTACTGAGAATCTAAATCAGCAGACAAACTTCTGAATCATCTGAAATCAGGCAGTGGCCATTCTAATAGATATTCAGCAAAACAAAGAGTAATCAAGATAAAAAATAACATGGCAGAAGCAAAGGTGAAATCAGAGAGAGGAAACAGAGAAACAACCCTCGGAAATGCACATGGAATGGAAATACCTCACAAAGATTATAGGCAAAACAGCTGGTATATATGCACTAATGAACTAAATAAGAATTTAGGGTAACATAAGGTAACGTGCAGTCAATAATCAGTTGAATGTCCAGATTGGATTGGGTGTGGAGTTGTTGTGGCTCTTGGCTTGGCATTGGATTTTGATGGATTTGGATGTGACGGATGCCAGTTCTGGACAATAGTGAATGATGTAGTAGAAGGAGGAGATTTCTGTCATCAATCTTACACCGGTTTGGATGCAAATGCAGGGCTTTTTTTTTTTTATTGGTCAGATCCTTGGAGCAAGTGATCAGAAACAGAGTAATGCTGCATTGGACGTAACTCAGAAGTGGGATGTCTGAACTCGGCAGGTTTGAGCTTATGATGTATTTAGTTTCTCAAAGCAGTGAACTGTTTAGCCAGTGTTATGGATTTAACCAGCTAATGTGTCTGTGTTGATTGTTCTAATGTAAATACTACTATGAAGTAGTGAAGTGATATTTTATTTACTGTTGACTATTTACAGGGACAACTTTCCAAGTAGAAATTCTGAGTTGAGTGGTGTTTTCTTAGGTTTGCACTAGTCAGAAGTCGAAAACGTTTGAATTACGAGCTTTAGTTGAATGCAGCATTATATATGCAAAGCAATAATCAAAGTAACCAAAGAAACCAGAAAAGCACGTAGATAAAGATCAGATTGGAATCATCTCGACAGCAATGCTAGAAGTGAGACTTTGCAGCTTCCTACTGAAAGATAAGCAGGGATTTCTCTGCCTCTTTTTGATGCCTTTTTGATTGCTCGATCCTGCTCCTACAGCCTGTGACACAGAAATCAAGGTAAGTCATCTTTAAGGAAACAGCAATTCTTTGGCATCTCCTTTGGTACTTTAATTTCTAAAAGAAGTGTGATTTTAGACAATAAAGAATCATCTGTGACGATCCCTCAACTGTGCAAGGAAAAAGGTTACCACAAACGCTATAGTTAATAATAAGAGCTTAATCATGAAGTTACATCGACAGCAGCTTTAAACATGGATCATGTGTTTTTGTTTGATATAAGTATAAAGTTAGAAAGTATACAAGAGTATAAATTTACAAATGAGAATCATATAAAGATTTTGTGTGCTGCACATTGCATTGGTTTCACTGACTGCCACATGTTCCTCATTTCATTACTGCTCCTGCAATGTTAGCATCCCATTGGGAATACCAAAGTTCATCCTGATTTCCATTTCTCTGAATGGTTTCTTTTTGTTCCCATTCTTATGGATAACCACTGAAAGCTGTAATATTGTAGATGTGGCCGTACCTGTGCAGCGGTCTATTGCACTTACAGCAATTAGTGTTGCTTATGGCCTCAGGGTGAAAGGTGTATTTATTTTGGTAGCTGATGAAATGTTTGGGATGAAATATCTGATAAGCATGGTACGGTGTGTCTGTCAGTCTCTCTCTCTGTCTCAGTTTACTTCAGTGTTGCTTTATTGGCTCAGTCATACTGACTATTGTTTACACCTTTTTTTATTACAGATTTTAGTTTTTAGATTTTAACCACACACAAATACATGTGCAGTAAAACACATTGATCATTCTAAGCACTGTGCTGCTTTTTTAGGTTTATTCTAGGTTGTTGTTTTTTTTTTAATTCTGTAGTAATGTTTCCAATTTTCAGATTTTCTTTATTTGATACTGATTTTTAAAAGTAGATTTTTTACATTTTCTTCTGAGTTGTTTGAGCTGGGTCCTGTCGTAACCCCCACCATAGAAACTGAAGTGACATCTTTTCTGCTCACTTGATCTAAACTCCATCTAGCTGCCCTTTCACCATTTTACATACCCCATTTTACTGCAGCAGTTAGCATATTCTGGGCTACAACATAATCTCAGTCTGCACTGGATGACTACATGAGGTGCTGTAGAAAGTATGTGCGATATATGGAAGTTAAATGTAAGGAAAAATATACTCATCAATGATAAACATTCCATTTCTGTACCTCTGCAATATGATCCTATGCTGATCAATGCATCTTTTTAAACTCGCTGGAGTCAAGGCCACACAAGGCTGCCCTGAAGTAAAGAAGAATAGAGCAAATTTTCCTGCCATCTACAAAAGCAACAGGCACGCTGAAAGTGAGGTGCTGTGTGGAAGATCAATGCCAGAGAAATTCTCAAACTAACCCTACATTCAGAATAAGCAAGGAACAAAGCACAAAGATGAGCATTCATTTGCTATCTATGTGGGAGCCGTGATTTAAGTGACAAAGTGACTGAAAGTTTAGATTTTCTGAATTCTATACATATTAGATATGTGTTAAAGCAACAAATCCAAACAACTGGCTGAAATGATTCCTCGGAACAATCCTATGGCACATATGGTCCGAGGTTTCTTAATTTCCTGATTCCTTTATACTGTTTGATGCGCCTCATCTTATCCTGTCATAAACAACCTCACATAAAGTGTGTATAGAGAAATTATGATGGAAAATAAACCGAAGTTCATTGGTGACAGAGTACATTTAGCTTTCTTTGCTAATCTGCCTAAAAGGTAGTATGAACCCAATCCAGTAACATGTAAACCAAACAACTGATTTTCACACTGACTATTTAATTGCGTTTAACTAGTTAGCTTTAGAAAATATTCGTATTTACCATTTCTCTCCTGAACTAAAACTATGAACTGAACTATCTATCTATCACATACTCCAGTGACAGACAGATAGATAGATAGATAGATAGATAGATAGATAGATAGATAGATTCTTACATTTTCTTGCACTAGATATGTTGAGTTGTTTATGTTGATAGGGAGATGCCACTGTCAGTCATTATTCAATCTGACACTCCCACAGTATTCTAAACAGATGAAAAATGTACTTTTGTAGAATTTAACTAGAATGATTATAGAGCTAAAGATTTGTTTTGTGCTTTACTTTCCTTATATGGTCTGTATTTCCTGTTCTCATTACCCACTCGGCATGGTTGTTAATTATTCCCTCCTGTAGCTTGTTATCTCTGACTAGTCAGTCTTTTTAAAGTCTGCTTTACAAAGCTTTTCTAGTCTGGTCCTTGTCCTAGTTCATAATGTAAGTCTTGTAGAGGTGTTAACCCCTGATCTGTCTGTATGTTGGTGATTAATTATGAATTAGCCAGCTCTGTTCTGCTCTGCTTTTGCTCTCCTGTAGCTTGACCCCTGTTGGGGGAACTGACAACAATTCTTAGGTTCACCCTAACATGTTTTGAGTATGCACATACTGTATGTAATGCCTGTTCTCTCTCCCTCCCTCTCTCTCTCTTCCTCTCTGTCTCTCCCTCCCTGTCTCTCTCACTCTATCTGTCTAGCTCTCTTTCTCTCACTCATTTCTCTCTCTGTCTTTCTCACACAATGTCTTTCTCTCTCTCTCTCTCTCTCTCTCTCTCTCTCTCTCTCTCTCTCTCTCTCTCTCTCTGGTGCATACTGGGAGTTGGTGGGCGAGAGTGGCGTGTGAAGCATGATGCGAGAGCAAATGAGCGTTTTCTATTTCTGAAAACCTTTTGTCAGTGCACTAAATCTTTACCTGAAGCATAATCATTAGGTGAACAACTAAACTCAAAAGCAAGCAAACGGCAGAGTGCAGGGTGGTGGAGCCCGTCCTCTCTCACTCCGTCACTGGGTGCGGTGTGAGGTGAGCTCCGAGGCATTGGTGGAGCAGGTGTTATTGGCAGGAGGAGAGTGTGTTGGATGTGAAAACACTGTGTCGGCATCATGGATGAAGGTGTGGTGGTGTTTGTAAAGGGGAGGGAACTTGTGCATCAGCTGATTGGAGAGCTTTATTCCGTTACTCCGCTGGGTGTAACAACAAAAGTTACAGTGCCAAACGTTTCCCCATATATCCCTAATGGAGATATCGAGTGGGAACCGTCTCGCTTCAGTAAAATAGTGCTGTGTAAGAGAGGTCACGCTAAACTGTAAAAACCCTGCACTGAGGCACTGTCTCCTTCAGGTGCACAGTGCTCACGTTTCTGAGTCCACATTAGATATCTCATTCAGAGAGAGAGACATGGCACATATCTCATGTCATGACATAAAGGAAAATCATACATGCTGTACGCCAGAATGCTTAAAATGTGGGGACATTGGGCACAAAAAGTTCATCCGCCCGCATAGAGCACAGGACAACAAGGAAGCTGGGGCCAGCAGGGTCAGGGCACAGAGGCAGGCTGGGGCGAGCCACAGCACAGAGCAGTCAGATACTGCCGGAGGGCAGGACACTAACCAATAAAATGCGGGGGACAATGTGCTGAACAGTGGTGAAAAGACAGGTGAGGAACAGGTAGATGGTGAACAAGTGCATGGCAAAAAGGAAATTGAGGAATTAAAAGATGGGTCAGATGTGCAGACATCTGCAGAGAAAAGTGGAGAGGTGCTCAGGAGCCCTTAGCCCTTAGTAAACACACGGAGCAGCAGGGGGTGGGGAGGTCAGACAGCACTGGGGTCAGTGTAGTGGGAAGGGAAACTATTTCAAAGTCATGGATCAAAAGTCAGTGCTGGGGTAGCAATACTTTTCAACAGAATGCTAGATGAAATCCACACATGAGGAACAGAGCTAGAACAGAGTAGGGTTGTAATGGTGCAGGCAGAAATAAAGAGGATAGAGTTTATCTTTATAAATGTTTATGCCCCCAATAATGGCAGTGAGAGGATATAGCTCTTTTACAAAATAAAGAATGTACTACAACAGAGTGGCAGAAAATCCTTCGTGGTAATGGGAGGGGATGGGAACTGCACTACAGAATTCACTTTAGACAGAAATGGTGACGGACCACAGCCACAATCTGCTAAAGACATTGAGGGGCTCATCAGTCAGTCTGGCTTGGTGCAGGGAGAAAAATCAGGGCCCAAAACAATACACATGGGTTAAAGTCACTGATACAAGGATCACTGCAGCGAGACTGGACAGGTTTTACGTCACTAAAACAAACAGAAGCAGAGTTTATAAAGCAGTCATGTTCCCCACTGGCTTTTCAGATCATCACCGAGTCGCAATAGATCTAATGATGTCTGACACCAAAAAGCATAGATTATACAGGCGGTTTAATACAAAACTGCTTCAGGATGAGGAGTTTTGTGAAGAATTCAGGGCTTTTTCATTCAGTGGAGAAAAAAGAAAAAGGAAAGGGGTTTTTAACAGTTTGGTTCTTGATGGGAGATGGGGTAAGCACAAATTAAAGAATTTTTGTCAGTAATACTGAGTACACATATCAGACAATAAAAGGTACAATCCAAGAACTCGAGACAGAAACAACCTTAGTAGAAAGTAAAATGATTAGCAGGAATGATCCGGGCATGGGCAGTCTACTGGAAGAAAGGAGAAAGGCTTTAAGTTCCTTCCTTCATGAACAAGCCAAAGCAGCCCTGATAAGATCTCGCATCTCCAGCATTAAGGACATGGATACCCCAAGTGCCTTTTTCTTCAACTTCACTAGAAAAGTAAAACACAAGAACCAGATGTTGTATCTCAGACAACCAGATGGTGCCATATCAGCAAAGGCAGCTGAAGGCAGGAAGTGGCCACTGCTGTTCAGCAGCTTGCAATGGGATGTGCACCTGGAATCGACAGACTGCCGAACAAACTCTGCAAACACTTTTGGGGACTTGTTCAAGGCTTTCAAGTGCTCCTTTAACAACAATATCTCCCTCTGTATCTTGGTCTCATTCTTTGTCTCCCCCACTATATCTCTCTGTCACTCTCTTTCCTCCTGTCTCCCTTCTCTGTCTCTCTCTTTCTGTTTCTCTCTGTCTGTGTGTGTCTCTTCCTCTCTTTGTATCCTTCTGAGTCTATCTCCCCTTGTCTCCGTCTTTCTGTCTCTCTCTGTATCTGCCTCTTTCTGTTTTGTATTCCAGCCTTGAAGCAGGTAACACACTCTTTTATCCAAGTCATATCCAGAGCTTCCTTGTTATAAAAGCTGCAGTGGAACAGACGACCCATTCCCCGGTGACAGTCACTGAGTAAAAGACGGATGAGCTCCAACTCTCACTCTGCCTTGAATTCCTGCAGCCTTAATTTAACAGGAAATGTGTTTTGGTGTGGAGTGTGAGGTCTTGGGGGTCTCTCTCAGATCACAGAGAAAGAGAAAGAGAGAGAGAGAGAGAGACAGGAAGAGGAAGAGGGTGGAACAGGCTTGTCACATTGCTCTTTACATGCCCTCTCTCTCACTCTGTCTCTGTCTCTCTCTCCACCCACAGTGCACCTGATCGCTCTCTCCTGGCTTTGATCTATAATTCGGAGGTGGAGTTGAGATGCGAGGCACATCACAGCACAGAACAAAAGCAAACAGTTCAGGTGGCTCCACGATTACTGCAGAGGAAAGATGAGAGAGAGAGAGAGAGAGAGAGAGAGAGATGGGAAGTGGGAGTGGTGTTAGCTCCTGTGGATGTACCTTACAGGACAAACACGCTCAGCGTTCATCATCTCTATATCCGTCATCACTCTTCTCCATCTGAACACACACACACATACACACACTCAATATATGCCTGTCATTCACAATTGGCCCTGTTGCACCACTCTCTCCTCATCTATCAGACCATCTCTCTCTCTCTTTATCTTTCGCTCCTCTGGAGAACAAGCTGTCTATCTGTCATGAACACATATATGCTACGGCATTTCCCCGGCATTCTTCTGATCCCTGACATTCAACTTTGATACCACAAGATGCTGTAGCAAATAATAAACTCTCATCATTTCCACCCTGAGGTCCTGATTCAGAGACTCCTGCGTAATATGTAATTATGCATCAAGTCCAACAGATTTTAGGGGTTATATTAAATGTGTGCATATTATATGTGCATATTACCAAAAATAAATTTTACAGTCTGTATCAGAACTGCATGTAATAAAAACTCCAGAGGAGACACGCCCATCTCACGTTAGTCATGTTTTGGCCCACGAATCTTTGAAACATGATGTGGCTCCCTCGCTATCTTTCAAGTTACAAGGAGAATGCTTCGGGTGCACTGAACATTTTGGCTGAAAAAAAAAAAGATTAAATAGTTCTACAGCAAAGTGTGAAATCTAACACTTTAAATGGTAATGGATTAATGATAATTGGAAAAGTTCTCATAAAACTGGGAAGTGGGTCTCATGGGGAAAAAGTATGATGAAAGTTTTTGAAGTCTGCAATGATGAAATTTCCCTGGCATATACTCTACACATTCAAAACAACCAGAATGCTCCAAACTAAGTTTATTGCATCATGCACTGTGCTGCTGGAAGGTAATGACCTTCTGGACCAAGAATAATTCAGTAAATAGGAGCAGAATGATGGAGCTGCTTGAACCAGTCGTTCATCAGACCATTTCATTGAAAGAGAGAGGAAAGAAAAAAACAAATTGAAAAGGTTGTGTGAGCTGGCAGAATGGACACGACTGCGTCCTGACTGATGATGACGCCTTTTAAACGAGTTAACATTTTGGCTCTGAGGAGGGACTCCATGTCTGTTTGTTGAGCTTTCTCTACGGGTTTGTAGCTGTTCCTAAACATCACCATTTATCATCGTGGGCCACTCGTTTTTAATACAGTTACTGCGACCCGTGTTTTCTGATCTAACTGCATGGAGACGGACACTAATGACGCTGTGACAAATGGGATGACAAACAGTAAAGTTAAAGCGCAGCAACGCAGCAAGATGTCCGTACAGACTGTGTGTGCATGTGTGTGTGCGTGTGTGTGTGTGTGTGTGTGCTGCATCTCTTCACACATCTTCATGTTTCATATTTCCTCACCAACAGAGAGCGAGAGACAGCATGTCGTCCTAATTCTTTATCTTCAGTATTATTTTGTTATGTCATGCTGCTCACCAATTTTTCCTCCAAATAAAAGCCATTAGAACGTTGTAGAACCTGCAGTTTTTATTAGTTTCTTTGTTTATTCTTCTTTCTTTGTTGATGCTCTTGTGCTCTCTCTCTCTCTCTCTCTCTCTCTCTCTCTCTGTTTCTCTCTCACTGGTGTATCAGCATTCACTACACAGTGTGTAATGTATTATCTGTCCAAACAAGCCCATGTAGAACAAGTGCAAAGTGAGAGTGGGAACAAGTGCACTAACCAACTCTCACACCTCTATAAGGACCAATTCTAATAACCAATATACTTAACTCATCTAAAAAAAAAAAAAGTCAGCACAACGTTGAAATTACGTTTGATAATAGGAAAGACATTGCATATTTTCATTTTGGATCAACGTTAATTTTAATGATTGTTCCTAATATTCCGTGTATAAACAAGTTGGAATATCTATTGTAGTTAGTCATGTTTTCTGCTAAACAGCATCTGGAAAAAATTTGATCTGTTGTGCTAACACTTTACCCATTGCACACTATTGGTGTAAACAATTAACGTGGCTTGCTAAGCTCACAGCTAATGTAGCTAGCTAGCATTATTTGTGGTTGGGACTGAATTTGGGTGGCAGCAGGTCTCTGTTTTGACGTGCGTTTCTCTTTGGGCTTTCAAAAAATAAGAAAAATCTAATGCTGTTATGAGAGTCGTGTACCTGTGGCTGGTCCGAACTGCACCACAATCATTTGTCAATGACTCCAATCAACTTACTTTTCTATATACATTTTTGTGTCTGAGTTCCGTGTGGATTTTATTTTCTTCTGCATGGGAGCATCATCAGATGTGTGCTTGACTTAGAATGAATATTGGTCACAAGTACAGGTGGTGAAAATAACTCTGCTATGCAGGAAGTGGGGGTGAGGACTTCGACAACCTGGGATCCATTTCATTGCGAATACACTAAAAGACACCAATACAGGGATTATTTAAAATCAACTGCTATTTTATTTCATTTAACATGTAATAAGTAAAATAAAACATAATAAATATGACCATGAAATCTGTCTCTACTGTATCATTATTCCTGCCTTTATTCATAGCCTACAGACATTTTTACAGATGCATTTATTCAACTTACTCCTTATCTACCTTCTGCAGAAAGCCCAGGCAAGTTTAAAAGGCTAATTAAAATTATATATATATATATATATATATATATATATACACTGCCCTCCAAAAGTTTGGAAACGCCTGAACAAAATAGGGTTT
>CM074974.1:30138633-30183454 GCA_037576825.1 Pangasius krempfi | reverse complement strand
ATTTATGCTGATATTGCCCAAAAACCCTATTTTGTTCAGGCGTTTCCAAACTTTTGGAGGGCAGTGTGTATATATATCAAAGAGGTATATGAGGTATCAAAGCATATTAAAGAAAAACTTTTTCTTTTAAACCTGAAGTCAGCCACAGCAACAAATGATGTGTTTGTCCATAATACCACATATGTATATAAATGAGTTTATAGGTGTCTACAAGGTTATTCTGTGTGTTTCTGAGCCCCATGGTACTGAATTAAGTGGCTAATATTAACTAGCTAGCTTAATGATTCAGGGGTCTTCAGAGTACGGACATTTGGTGCAATGAGATTTGATTAAATATGTAGAAGGAAAACAAATGGAACACGTAACTTGTAACAAGTCTTTCTTACAAAGCTGACTAACATGACTGAATGGTGGTGGTAGCATTTACCTTTTCAATTTTAACCATTAGCGACTGGTCTACAGCTATAAGTAAGGTGATCTGAAGTGCTTATATTTTGTTTCATTGTGGCATTTCAGGTTTCCAATGTTGACTAGTGCCACGGACTCTGAAAAGGTGAGACATCTGTTGAACTTAAAACAGAGTATAGGACGTACTTTTTGTCCAATCTTCTTTAAACATCACTTCACTAATTATTCTGCAATTGCCTAAAGACGTCATGTCCACATGGCGGGTCACGCCGTCAACAGTAAATAAAACATCAATTCACTACTTTATATGACTTGTATTTACTTTAGATCAATCAACACAGAAACATTAGTTGCATAATACGTAATACATTTCATTGTTTTGAGAAAGTAAATACATCATAAACTCATGGTCACTAATATTAGATGGCTGTCTCGTTGCTAACAAAACACACACTTTCATGGAGGCGTCCACGTTTTTTTTTTTTCACTTTGTATCTCAAAAATTATTAACAATAATGTAATTATTGTAAAAAATAATTGTATATAATTCTGCATTCAGACTTCCCATTTCACAGTTAAGTCATATGCAGCATTAAACCAGAGAGGGTAAATGAAATGAAAAATTCCTTTCTCAATGAGCTTTCTGCAGCTAAATAATTTGCATAAATTCAGGTGACTGGCTGATAACAAGCATCTGCTACAGATACTGCACTGGTTCGTGTTTTGAGAACCGAAGTTGGTGAGCTACAGAATTTATTCAAGTACTTTCATTATTCAAAATTCATTATTCAATGAATTTTATAGATTCACCAGTTGACATCACCTGATCTAGGCAAAACCTATTTATGCCACTCCCACTAATTTGGTAACATAATGCTCCTGACATGTCAACGGTTTCTGCCTATTACTGAGAGATCACAAGACCAAATCCCGATGAGGTCACAGCCATTCATGAGTGCTGAGACGCATAATTGGCACTGATCCGTGGCTGGGCAAAATGACCTTGTGTGTATTTCTCTCTCTCTCTCTCTCTCTCTCTCTCTCTCTCTCTGTGTATATGTCGGTCTGTCTATGTGTCTGTTGATGAGTGTGACCTTGTGGCTGCAGTGGCATTGCATGTATCAGACGAAGGACATGTAAGCACTCACTCCCCTGCATGGTGTTACATGATCTAGATAACAAGAAGGTTATTAGTGACAACTAAATTGGGAGAGATTTGGTTTAAAAAATATGTCAACAGTTATCAAAAACATAAAACCCAAAATAAGATTTCTGATAAACAATTCCATTTACAAATATAGCTACAAGCAGTGAGTACTGGGGTCCAAGCACCTTTAGGAAATAACACCTTCAGTGGCCAGTTCTTGCCAAGTTACGAAAAACAATAAAGATTCCATAGATGAACATATGGATGAACAACTAATTTGTGCCTATAATTCCTTTAAAACATACAAACAGGAGGAAAGGCATTAAAGAAAAACTATTTCAGACATTTGCTCTTGCTTGGCAGTGTTTGGGTCCATTTCAAAACTTGACCAGTTCCAGATCTGCGAGTTACAATGATAATTCCTTATATATGCTAAAAACATTCAACCACTCATCCTTAAGATATTGCTCTAATGAGCATCTCAGATGGATACACAGATGGACATCCCAAAACACAAGCCCTAATCCAGCATCCTGACTGACTGTGTATTGCTAGCTCTTTTTTTGTTGTTGCTTTTTAACTCCATTTTCTCCTAATTTGGTCATTTTGCCAATACTCGCCTACTAGATAGTTCTCTCATATCTACCAGTGGTGTAGGCTGGAGGCTAGCATGTGTTTTTTTTCTCAAACTTCTGCTCATGCTGCATCACATACTCAGAGGAAAGTGCTATCTACCCTCTTCCACATACATGAGCTCACGATTGGCTAGTGTCACTCTGAATGTCAAGGGAGAGAGTAACATCATCCCAGCAGCAAGAAAAGAATAATTTGTGATACCTATTTCTCCCCTCTGCTCTGAATGAGGAGGTGCTAAGTCCCATTTACAGGAGTTGGAACTTTATAATGGAAATGTCAATACCGGATAAAAAGTTGTAGCTATTTCAGTGGAAGTCATCATCAAACAGAGAAGATGTGTGATTTTATACATCAGCATCAGGTGTTGGGAGAAATGACATGGCAGGTCAGCATTCAGATCACAGCATGCTTGAGATGAGACTCTCGTTACACAGAGGCATCTTGACAAAACTCTCCAAATCTAACCTGCCGTTTAAGATTAGATGGTCATGAAAAGCAGCAGAAGGACAATGACAAGAGACAAATTGTGGGAGACATCGCTGTCTAGGAAGGATCTTTTCTGAACCACAGACACAGAGAACAAGCTCAGAAAGCCAACAAGGCTCCTGGCTATACTTTAAGCACTGAGGCCGAGTGCGTAGTGTGTTTGAACATAACCCTGATGTGTTCTCCACCATGCTGCACTTCTTTATGCAGGTGATAAAACAACAATCATAACCCATTTACTGAGCACCAGCTCTGTGTTCTCCATACTCGGGTGATTTCTACACTCAATTGCTAAAGGTATATTCATATTTTTCCATGAGCGTATTTGTGACTGATATATGAGAGAGTTTTATGAGGATGTTTTCAGACCTACATGCACTTTTTTGGTTGATTTAATAAAGTGCAGTGTGAAACCAAACCAAACCAAAATATCAAGAGAATCTAAAGTATAAATTTCACTCTGATTCCGACTCTGCAAATGGACTAATAGAAATTAAAGTACGCTTCATCATCATAGAACCCAGAACCAACCAGTCCAACTGGCTTCCTTAACCAAAGAAAAAAACATACTCTTAAAAAGATGATAGATTAAAAAAAAAAACAGATCTAAATCCAATCTTAGAAAAGTGGTTCTTAAGGTTTCTTTGGCTAGTTAAGCGTTCTTAGCTTTCCAGTGGGGTCATGGATGGAACCTTCTCTTATAGAGAACCCCTCTGATGTAGGACGTATATGTAACTCCCCTAGAGGGACCCTAAAAGTTTCTCTAAGTACTGTTTAGGGTTCTATATTTGTATGTGGTGTTGTGGGAAATCCTGTCATACATCACTGTGACTGAATTCTAGCAAACAGCCAAAGATTTTTCTTGGCTGCATTTCGTTGGCTTTGTACTTGCATGCTGCCCAATGACAAGAAAGCTGAATCTAATTTAAAAAAAAAAGAAAAAAAAGATGAAAAATTAGGTTTGGGTCAAATTTTGGTTTCGGGACGTTTTTTCTGTCTATAATACTGCATACATTGAAACCTCAACTTTAAGAAGAAGTAGTTTTATTGTCATTGTAACGTGACCAATGGAGGTGAAACTTTAAGAAAGGGTAAAAATATATTTCTCCAAAATAATGTAGACATGTTTTTATTTAGGCAAATGTCTAACCTCACCTTGACGTCTGCCTGCAATCATCATGTTGTAGCCATAAGTAGCCAGTTTAACAAGCACAGGGATAAAAACAGTGAAACAAATACCACTTCATGAAAATCATATATAAAACCTCATATATTGCAAAGGGTTTCCCCAGATCTCCAAATAAATAACCTGATATTTCTCAGAAAATTAAATGTAACAACATTCACCTATCCGTGCTAATTTACTTGACAGTTTGGTAACAGGAGATAATGCTCAACACCGACAAACCTGAGCTCACTATAGCTCTATTTTCACAGGAAAAACATTCACTGTATCTCTCTTACTCAAAGAAGCAGTGATACTCTAAAGCCTGCCGAGATTAAATACCAGTGTTAGAGGAGTAAAGCTATGCGCTGAGAAGAGACAGCAAGGATTTGGTTCATAATATAACCATTTAAATAAAACCCAAGGCATTGAACACATAGGAACTTGATGTATTTGTGGTGCAAAAGCAGCTGAAGTTCCTGAAGTTTCCATGTGGTTTCTCACCAGTGAGACAACACGAACAACAGGAGCATGGAGCAATTCAAGCTGATCTCAAGAGAAATTTGTGAGAATTCAAACAAATGTGAGTAATGTTTGAATTTTTGATTTTGTATAAAAAAATTTAAATCATAAAGTCATAAGAAAAGGTAATAACACTAACTCCTCCCTTAGAACTAGCCTTAACTATTGTAACATCTTCTACAACCTATGAATTTCCAAGTGTGAGACTGTTTTGAACAATTTGAGATGTCTAGAAGAAGAATGTTAAAATAAACAGAATTATACAGCTGCACTGTTGAATTCAGAATTCTTATTAATTAATTAATTAACAGCTGATTGATTATTAATTAACATGTGCTCATTTTAATACGTAATCATTTCTATAGTAGCAGATCACTCACAGGGACCTGTACTGTGTAACAGATGTAAACGTCTAATCATTGATATGGTGAAATTTTCTGTAAGGAGACGTTTATTTAACATTTACGGAAGGAGTCTCCAGCGTCAGCGCTTTGTAACAGTCAGAGGTAAAGCTGTGACTTGAAGTTTTTCGACATCTTCAGGACAGAGGAGTTTTTTTTACGCTTTGTGGTTTCTCGGTAACATGACAATCTGCGTTATTTTTTTCTTATTAACATCAAGAGAGAGAAAAAAAAGAGGTTGGTGAGAGAACGACTGTTTATAGCTGCTAGAACGTAAGTAAAAACAGGAACTTGTTTCACAGCTGTTCTACGACACGAAATGTAGCTTTAAAATGTGCCATTCTTTAACAAACTGAAATGCGTAATCGTCGACAAATTGTTGTGGTATAAGCGAAACAAAACACTTCAGGATGTTCTGTTGTAGGAAAGTAATCAACTTCACAGTAGGAACAGGAGGATACATGCCATATTCCCTAAAAAATGCTGCCTATCTAGAAGGCCTTCTCTAAAATAGGCAGGTATGGACAATGCAGCACAGTATAGCATGTAATCAGTTAGTACTCAGACACCTCATATTTCCATGGCTGTAATTTTCCTTGATGTTGTATTTCCACCTACTGACTGCATCAATTCATCCGGACATCACTCAGCCACGTCCTGTGATGCGGTTATCCATGAGTCACATGCATTATTACTTGGCGTAGTTTCAGCACAGGCTTATATTTAGCGAGCATCTCCTACAATCAATGCTTAATGAGGGTCGCTGACCCCCTGTCCACGTAATTGTGTAATCGCATGCATGAAAAACATGACAGGGGAAAAAAAAAAAAAAAAAAGATCATGGACACACACTTTCACTTTGAGAGGTTTGATTAAAAAACATCATCACTCAAATTGTGGCAGTGTTTTAACATGAGGGATTTGGCTTTTATAAGCGAGAGAGAGAGAGAGAAAGAGAGAGATGGCAGGAATATTGTATCTGTGAGAAAGAGCGAGGTCAGAGAGGTCACTATAGCATGATAGTCATAATAAACTCTGGAAATGCATTTGGTTAAATTTATGCAATTCAGATTCAGAGTCCAATTAAAGGCACATGACATGACATGACACATGACACGACATGAAGAGATTTCCTTTATCCAAAGAGACATGTATCCAAATCCAATCCAAATCCAATAGTTCTTAACTCAAGCCAACCTAGAAAAGAATAAACCCTTAAATTTACATGAACTACAAGGAATACTCACAAAGTTAAATTAGTTCCTCTTTCGCTTATGAACCAAGGAACGTGAGGAAACATTAGCTAAGGCTAAATAACAATGGCGGCTTTATTCCTAATCTCTCACATGCTAGCTAGCATATTAATAACTCTAGCTAAACGCTAATAGCTATCTGTGATGAATACAAAGTGTATGTAGCAGCAGACAGATTGCAGTGATGTGTGTTAGGTCTCATTCTCGTTCTTACATGTGGTAACCCTTGGAGGTCTGGGGCTATTTTGTCTGGTTTTTTTATTTGCTTTTGATTTTGTCTTTATATAAAATCTTTTTTTTTAAAAAGTTTATCCTCTGAAACTTCTCTACTGTTCTACTGTTTTCCATGTGGTTTGACTCCAAGTCCTTTTTGTCTGGTTATCTCCGGGTTTGTCTGACCCTTCCAGTTCAACCTGTAGATCTGAATCTGCAGATTCAAGCAATTTTTCTGTTTGTTTATAAGACAAATGAGCTATTCCAATAAATGCAGCGACAGTCTTTTGCAGTTTGACAATCAAAAACAAAGGCATAGATTATTTTTATATCAACTTTAACTTACTATAACTCCATTTCTATTTGATCTATCAACACCAACCAAAAAAGCAGCACATTCCAGACGCTGGCCAGATTCCTTAGAATGAAGTTATATTTTTTTTGTGACATTGTTATTAAAAAAAAATGTGCAATTTATGGCCGAAACATGCTCTAACGCAGGGCTCTTCATTCTTCTCCACAACGGACCGGTGTAGCTGCAGGCTTTCATTCCAACGAAGCAGGAGTCACACTTGATTCCACTTGTTTAATCAGTTCATCTTGATCTCCAATCAACTATCAAGTGCTCCCCCTATTTGGCAGCCACACTGGTCTTTCGCGGAGAAGATTGAAGACTCCTGCCCTGACCTATCTACGCAAACGCATACACTTCGAGCAGATTCCATGTGTTGTCGGGTTCAGAAATGTGTCATGGCAAAATTTATAATGCAACACAAGCTGCATTCTGAGTGTTGCCGCAAGGGGGCGCTATAGTCAGCTCAGACCAGCAGTATGATGAGTATCTCGCAGAGCTGGTTCCTTCATATAAACTTATACTGTATATATAATATGCTCTGCAGTGTGATGGAACAGTAATTGAAAATGCCTGGCAAGAAACTGTGTGTTCTGTTAGTTCTAACTGTCACGAGAAAATGGAAACAGCTTCGGGATAAATTTGTCCGAGCCAAGAGAAGGTGGAAGGAAGTCTGTAGCGGGGACACTGTGCCTGGCTAAAGCTATCCTGCTATTCTGGGTGGCTCTTTGATTTTATAAAGCACTGCACTACCCAGTCCAGCATTCTGCAGTGTTTCTGGAAACAATTTAAAAAGTTTTAATGACTGTTTATAGCCCTCATGAGTACTGAGCTTTATAACGGCCACGGTAATACACGAGCACGTGTTGAGCATGCAGAACAGGAATGAGCAAAGCTTAGCAAAGTTTCGGGCCGGTGTTTTTTCATTTGCATAGGCTTTATTTCAGCCCAAAATCACACGGGAGCGATCGTCAACCTGTGTGTAAACGGTTTACAGTTGAATTTCGATCATAAGCTGTCTGATGCTAGAACGTCACCTTACACACTGCAGTGACATCTTAGCTATTAAAGAATCATGAATATAGTCAAATTGATCTCATATTTGCTAAGTCTAAGATTACAATAAAACAAATATAAGATTATTAATCCTATTTCTGGACAATTTTAATAATTTCAAGATGCACATTTTCTGATTCCATTGGCTGAAATTTTAGCTTCTTTTAACAAATAAATGCTAAACATTAGCAATAATACAGTATCTGCCAATAGGACAAGAATATTTCAAGCTTGAAATTAGTATAAAAAAAATTCCAGGAATATGTTTAAGAATCTTATATTTGGTTTATTCTAATTTTCTAATAGGAAAGTATAGATGGATTTGATTCTATTCAACACATTTTCACTTGCTAAGATGTCATTTTTGTACAGATTTATGTACTTAGTTACTTTTTAACCTCTGTATATTTCTAAGTTTCCCTTTTTTACTTCTACTTTTACTACGATTTCTACTTTTACTATGATTTCAAAGAGGTAAGTCAAGTATCAACATTCAAGCGAAGAGTTAAGCAGCGAAAGGTTAAGAGCTGTCTCTGGATTTGATTCTTAAGCATTAAAAAGGTGTATTTTTTACAATGAAATACATTCAGACTTCAGGCCGTGTATCTGAAGGTTGTCTTTAGTGTTTTCCAGAATGAGCCTGCTGAAGTGTGGGTCTCTGCAGCGTGCCGGTGTTATAAACATCTTTGGCCTTCTAATGTAGTAGCAGATTAAATAAAGCATTCATAAATGACCAGGTACCAACTGCAGGCTCGTCTCGCGATGAGAGAAGGCTGTAACACTTCTCTCTATGGAACACATTTATCAGCAGTTATGAACCTGAGAGCTGAAGGATAAACAGTATGAAGTACAGAGAAAGTGGAGTACATGCCAGATTTTGGCAAGAACCAAAAAGAAGAAGAATGTGTCTACAGGAGACGGGGAACAAGCAAACTGCGTTTATGCACAATTGTAATTCTTTTAACCTTTCGACATGTCATTTAATTACACTTTTATAGTCAGCGTGCCGGCTGTGTAAAGTGCAAATATGAATATTAGCATCGTAAAGGTTTCTGCCTTACAGACAAACACTGAATACTGGATTTACGAGTGCCTTTATTATTAACTGTATTAACCCCTTAAAGTCCAGGTTATTTCCCTCAATATATATCTTTATCTGATTTTACCAGAAGGTGTTGATTAGTTTTCTATAACAGCAGCTCTGACAGTAGTGCGGCTGCAACTCGCAGGTTTATATTAATGCACTCGGTCTAATCGTCCATGTTATCGTTTCTATAGTAACAGCTCATTCACAGGGACGTGTACAGTAGACACTCCACTAATAAACAGATTAAATGATATGATATGCTTATTTAAGATGTATGGAAGGAGTCTCCAGTCTCAGAGGTAAAGCTGTAGCCTCTTCAGGACAGGGGAGTTTACGCTTCTTTGAGGTTTCTCGATAACATGACAAGCTGCGATTTTTTTTATCTTATTAACTCCAAGAGAGAGAGGAAAACAGAGACTGCTGAGGGAAGGACTGTTTATAGCTGCTATAACGTAAGTGAGAACAGGAACTTTGTGTTTCTTTGTTTCTTCACCACAGAGCTGAACATTAGAATACTATCAAAGCCACCATATCGGACACTTTAAAACATTTAAAACATTTCCTTTCTCCACCCTCCCTAGACCCCAAACTCGTAAAGTAAGAAGTGATTTCACTGCATTGTTTAAAATGAAATTATGGAGCTTAATGATCCTGTTTGAAGCAAATACATTAAGCTTTTGACATGAATGAATTTATGGAGAATTTATGGAGATATAGACTCAAATGCAAAACCAAAAAAGCAGAAAAACCTCAGATACCAAACCTGCCTTGGACGCGAGGTTAAATCTGTGGTAAGATGTGCGTAAATGAAACTAAATAAAACTATTTCTCTAACAGTATTGGTGTTAATCCAGCTGTGTGTCAGATAATCCGGTACTTTATAAAATAATCCGATGAATTAGATAAACCTGTGCAGAATGTGCTGTGTGCCTGAATCAGCATGTCACAACTCCAAGCAAATTCCTTATATGTGAAAAGGAGCATGCAACAGTGCCAGGTGTGTGTGTGTGTGTGTGTGTGTGTGTGTGTGTGTGTGTGTGTGTGTGTGATTATAGTGACATTGCATTTTCCAGCTTTTTTTTTTCTTTTGCAAACGCTGTGCATGCAATCAAACCTGCAGTGTAAATCTGTCTCTATGCTTATATATCCATATATGCGTCACGAGCGCAATGTTTGATTCCTATTGACTTTTTTTTTTAAGTAACTTTAAAGCCGACCATCACACACGCACGAGCATCCCGCTGTTGTAATCCAATGCAACACAACGCGCACATCAAGTGCATCTTCTTGTTCATGTAAAGTAAGAAATCATACAAACTTCACGAGATGCATTTGTAAAATTATTATTAATAATAATAATAACAATAATAATAAACATAAAGCCTATAGAAGAGATCGATATGACCCACTCAACCCACGCGCTGCTCCCTCACTGTAGAAAGAGCGCTCATGTGAATGCTATAACGCGTCGTTGGGTTAAAGAATGCACGCGCCACGCTCACCATAGAGGGACACAGTCCGTACACGACGAGGAGGAAGATGGGAGTCGGGACGCCGAGCAGCGCGCGCATCCTGCTTGCGTCTCGGTCTCTGCTTCTGCCTCCTTCTTGTGTAGTGTCGTCTCGTCTTGGTTGGTGTAGTTGGTGTGTCGCGCGCGCAGGGACCGCACTAACGGGAGCGGCGGCGGCGGCGGCGTCGCGCGCGCGCTGGGAGATGGATGCACTCCCGATCAGAGCGATGGCGCCGACCGGACAGGAGGAGGAGGAGGAGGAAGAGGAGGAGGAGTAGATGCACGTGAATTAATTACCGAGTGAGCAGATGCATCGGGCGTTAACTGCTCCGCGTTTAGGCATGCATATGATGATTATGCATTTGATAATCACGCAATTATCCAATCAGCCAATCACGTGTCAGCAGCGCAATGCATAAATTCTTTCAGGTGATCTTTCACATCAAACTTCAGAATGCGGGGAAAAAATCTCAGTGACTGACTGTGGCATGGTTCTTGGTGCCAGTTTGAGTGTTTCAGAAACTGCTGATCTCCTGGAATTGTCACTCACAACAGTCTCTAGAGTTTACACAGAGTGGTGCGAAAAACAGCAACAACAGCAAAAACAACTTCCAGTTCTGCAGGAAACATCTTGTTGATAAGAGAGAATGACCAAGCTGGTTCAAGCTGCTAGAGTAACTCAAGTAACTACTCTGTACAACCGTGGTGAGCGGAAAAGCATCTCAGAGCGCACAACACAACACGAACAGAAGGACTACAAAAACAGAAAACCACAGACATGGCTTCACAGTGACAAAGCAATAAGACAAGCTATTACAGAATCAAACAAAAGCAAGATACAACAGGACTAATCAAATAAGGTTGGGAGAAAAATGAAATTAAAAAGGGTGCAGTACAAAGTGCAATAGAAAGTATGTACATAATTAATTATGCGTTAATTATCCCATAAATAGATCATCATTGTTTAAGTGCAGACGATTCGGTCCAATAATTAACCTACCCAATACCTCCACATGCCTTATATACTCCATGAATATATTGTCTCTTAAATAAACACATTAAAAGAGTTCTTTAGAGTGATGTATACAAGGGCCTTTTGTCCATGTTGTTTTTGATTGATGGATTTTTAACCATTTTTGTTGGTGGGACTGAGAACTTTTTTAAAAAAATGGCACAGTGGTACAGGTTCCTGTGCGGATTAGTGTTTTCCCGGGTGGGGAACCTGTGCTCTATAACACTGCTCTTTTCTGGAGGTTGCATTGATTAACCCACTGAGACATCCACGTGAATTAATTACCCCGGAAATTTTCCATGGATGAGTTACTCACTGACTGTGTACATGCATGATCTTCTCCAGGGTCACATGGAGTACCCCATGAAGAGATCCACTTGTATTAATTACCTAATGAATGAATCAGCATACAATCAACATACATTAGTGCATCCACATGCATTAATTACCCCATGAAATTACCCCGTGAAAGGATTCATATTCGTATACAGGTTTCTCATTGACTCTCTGACTGTTTCATATTCGAAACTGAACCATTGAGCTCTGGACAAAATAAACCATTTTTAACTTAGCTACTAATTGACTTAGCTAATAATCAAAATGTAAGGAATAAAACATTATAATGTGGTTCAGTGTGGTTTGATGTGAAGCAGAGCGGGATTATTATCCTATAACAGCACATTCTTCAGTTTGCAAACAATTACAATTTTAAATAAGTAAAGCATGAAACATAGTGCTTTTTATCCATTTGTAGTTACATTTAATTTTTGTGAAACAAGTTAGTTCCTGTTCTGCTCTAAACAGTTGTTCCCTCAGCAGCGTCTCCTTTTTCTCCCTCTTGAAGTTAATAAGACAAAAAAAAATCTCAGCTTGTCATGTTACAGAGAAATTGCAAGGAAGCGTAAACTCCTCTGTCCTGAAGATGTCAGAAAACTTAAAGTTACAGCTAAATAAATACAGCTAATGTTAAATAAACATCTCCCTACATATTAGTGATGACACTTTTTTTAATGTGGAGTGTCCTCTGTACATGTTCATGTGAGTGAGCTGTTACTATAGAAACAATAACATTAAAACAAGTGCATTAATATAAACCTGTGATTTTCAGCTGCACTACTGTTGTCAGAGCTGCTGTTAATGAAAATTAATCAACACCTTCTGACCAATCACAATCCAGAATTCATCAGTGCTGTGGGATATTAGTTGTTAATCCATCTTGTGTTTATTTGCTGCTTCTTCAGTTCTTGTTTCTGGTCTTTTGGTAGAGAGTTTCTTCAGCAGCACTCTGGCTCTTTGTACTTTATTTTTGATGTTTGGATTGGATTCTGCCTCACTTCAGATGAATGAGTGTAAATGTAAAGAAATGAAAGAAGGAGATGAAGGTCATGAAGGTTTTTGAGAGGCTTATCAAAAACTCCATCTCTCACATCCTACATACTACCCTCACCCACACCGACAGCAACAAAGGGAACTATGTGTGGCTGCAGTTTATAGACTACAGCTCAACCTTCAATACTATAGTCCCACACTGGCTGGCCTCCAAGCTCAAAGACCTCGGACTCAGTGCCCCCTCTGTGACTGGGTCCTGGACTTCCTCACAGGCAGACTCCAGGTAGTGAGAGTGGGCAAGTTTACCTCCAACACCATCACCCTGAGCACTGGAGCCCCACAAGGTTGTGTCCTGAGCCCCCTGCTCTACTGACTGTGTGTACTCCCACAGCTCCACTTCTATCATCAAGTTTGCTGACGAAACAGTGGTTATGGGCCTCATCTCCATCACCAATGAGGACACCTACCTTGATGCAGTGGAGAACCTAGTAGTTGGTGCCAAGTAAACAGTCTCTCTCTGAACCTCAGCAAAACCAAGGAGCTGGTTGTGGACTTCAGCAAGAGGTAACAGCAGAACTACACCCCAGTTGAGCTCAGCGGGACCCCTGTGGAGATAGTGAGCAGCTTCAGGTACCTTGGAGTACACATCTCTGAGAACCTGGCCTGGACTCATTACATCCAAGCTCAGGTAAACAAAGCCAGACAAGGGCTGTATCATCTGAGACTGCTAGGGAAATTCAGGGTCTCCGCAGCAATCCTGAAAACATTCTATACTGGGCCTAGAAAGTTTACTGACTCTCAGCATGGTATGGAAACTGCTCAACCCAGTACCGCAAAGCCCTGCAGAGAGTGATGCGCTTAGCTGAGTGCAACGCCGGGTCTGCTCTCCACTCTCTGCATGACATCTACACCAGATGAACCAGAGATGCTAAAATCATCAAGGACTCCACCCACCCTGGTAACTGTCTGTTCAGCCTGCTGCAATCAGGCAAGCGTTTTCGTTGTCTGATGGCTAAAACTGAGAGACTCAGGAGGAGCTTCTTCCCTCAGGCCATCAGACGCCTCAATACGGACATGTCCGCCATACAGATCCCTTAGGACTGCATAAAGACTCTCCAGTCACTCTGCATGCCACTGAGACTCCGCACACTGCACTTTGCAGTTTGTATTGATACTACATGTAACATACTGCATATTTTGTACATCCATCGTTGCACATTCCTTTATATATATATTTATTTCTTATTATCTTATTCCTTGTTATTTCTTATTTGTTCTTATTTCTTATTTCTTAGTAATTAAATGCACAGTCTAAAGAGGAGTAGGCCAGGTTTTCATTTCACTGCAAGTTATATACATTATATAACTGTGCATGTGACAAATAAAATCTTGGATCTTGAAAAATAAGAACATAAGATGAGGAGATCGGGAGGACGAGATTGTGAGGCATTCACTGGTCTAACACTCTGATGTGATTAGCGAAAGCAAACAGTTTAACACCCACTCCTGATAGACTATACATAATGCAAGAGGAGATATTAAAGGGCAAATTACAATAAGCTACACACACACACAACAAGACATTAAACAAGAACTCACATTCTTTTTCTCAGTGAAGAACATGAGCACAAATAAACCATGGGCAAAAAATGTATGCCATTTACTGTTTTCAAATAAGGCTGCTCATTGTTGATTGTGTGTTTCCACTTACTATTATGTGTGTGTACTGCATGTGTACTGCAGGTAATCAGCTGCGTGTCACGTGAAAGTGAATGTCAAGTGTGACCAAGCAAAAAGAAATTAGCACATTATGAAGCATTATATGCACCTTCTCTCACTTATTAAATTGTTAGGAAATTGACTTTTGACTTGTGACTTTTGAGATAGTCATAAGTTATATAGCTAATCAGCCTTTATCGATGTCCCCCATGGCCATCTTGAAACCCCTTCTGCTCATTGTCTAAAACCAGTCTGGACACACCACCGTCCTTCTGTCTCACAGCGCTTTCGTGGCTTTTAGTCCGTCAGAATGAAATTGATTCTTTAGTGTTTTTTTTGCTATTTGGTCTGATTACATTTCAAACTGCACACAATTAAATGAATACAAAAGCAAAAGCAAAAAAAAAAAAATGCCCGAGGGGCATGAAAAGCTAAAAATGTCCTCAAAACGCTCTTTCATTAATTGGTCAGAAATGCAGCAATGAAAAGGGTAAACAATCCAACAATCCACTATCAAGTGAGAGTAAAAATCCCAAAAATCACCCAGAGAACACAGAGCCTAACCCAGAGTGCTAATGGTCTGTACTGCTTTATCAAACTGTCACCTCAGTATGCATATTGTTATGCTGTTTTATGTACGTTATTACTGTGACCTTATGGGAAAATGATCCCAGCATTAAAATTTATGAAGAAGCATGAAATTATATTCATATAAATGTGAAGTGCCACACACACACACACACACACACACACACACAAACCCTTGGTAGGATGTCTCGAAAGGTAGGACAATTTATGAAAACACCAGAGCTCAATAAATTATGAGATAATTACTGAAATCAAATCCAGCATTCATTTTCTCTTTTTGTTCTTACAAAGCTCCAGAACACGTGGCATTTCTGCAATACTCCAGCTCTGTCCTTAGGCTCGGTTTAGAAGCTAACGTCTACAAAAAACAAATGCTGCAACCCAAGGCACATGGCATGTTTTATGCACTTCCTGCAGTCAAGTCAATTCAGAGCTAAAATGCTTTCATACTCAACAAAGCAGACTGAGACCATCTGACTCTCTGACCCGAGGGGAAGAACACACCATTCAAATGGACTAAACACTGTGTGTGTGTGTGTTTGTGTGTGAACACACCCTTAGGTGGCATTTGCAGAATATCTTCAGGATGCTAAGAATACAGAATAGGGACTCATTTATGGAGACCAGAATGAATTGAGTCTCCATGAAGTAGGTGTGAAACCATTAAGAGATGAATACATGAATAGATCCTAAGATATGAATATAAATACATTCATGAAGACCAGGATTTTATAACTCCTAAAACATTTTACGTTCCCATTAGGTAGGTTCATGAGGAACCTGGTTCCCATAAAGACAGTGTTACGTGGAACAGCTTTTCATCCTACAATGTCTTTGGTCCATTAAGAAGGCGGTCCATTAAGAAGAGGATGCAACACACATAAAGAACACTATACAAAACCATACACATACACACACACACAGAGAGAGAGAGAGAGAGAAACCTCTCTTAAAGCTTTTAGCTAGCTCCACATGAGAGCTGGGTAAGTTTTAATTACACCATTGGCTGTGTAATTAACGGAGAGTGCTTTAGAGAACTGGTAAAGCTCATCATGTACAAAAGCACACAGGAAGTCAAACTAGGTTCTAAATTTGTTACCATTTTTGTATTTGTGTGCACATATGTTTGAATGCACATCAAACATTTTTGAAACATTCGCCCTCCCTTAATGCTTAGTTTCCTTCAAATGTGCCCTTCACGTGTGACTTTCTTTCAGTGGTGCTGCTTTTCAAATACTTCCTCCATCACGTTCTTTTCTCAGGTAGTGCCTGTAAAATATACCCTTGCTCAAATTCTTTTCTACAGAAGTCTCCTACAAATGCTCTTCCCGTTCAAGTTCATCTCACATAGTTCCCTTGCTAGAGGTCCCCTACAGTATTGCCATTCAAACACACCCT
Source organism: Pangasius krempfi (assembly GCA_037576825.1). Taxonomy (NCBI): domain Eukaryota; kingdom Metazoa; phylum Chordata; class Actinopteri; order Siluriformes; family Pangasiidae; genus Pangasius; species Pangasius krempfi. Next base: position 30,167,172 of record CM074974.1, on the reverse strand, counting down.
CCCTCAAAGTCTCATACAGTAGTGCTAATAAAAATACACCCTCCCTTGTGTTCCCCTTAACAGTAGTGTTTTCCAAATGCACCTGGTTCTGAATTCCCTTCTACAGTAGTGCCCTCCAAATCAACCCACTGTGGACCATTCCTTAGATTTTCCTTTGGAATTCCTTCATAGAGTACATTCCTCAAGTTCCCTTCCCAAATGTGCCCTTCATACTGTATGTGCCTGGTCATTTTTCTTCTCATGTATTGCCTTTCATATATACCCTCCCTCAAGTTATTTTCTACAGACGTCCCCTTCCAATGCACTTCTTGTTCAATATCTCATCTCATGTAGCTCCCTGCCCCTTCAAATGTGCACTTCCTCAAGTTCTTTTCCATAGTATTGCTTTTCAAATGCTCCCTCTGTCATGTTCCCTTCTCAGGTAGTAATGTACTCTCTCACAGTCTCATCTACAGTAGTTCCTTTTGACAATAGTAATCCCCAAATGCACCTTCCTCTGAGTTCCCTTCTAAACAAGGGCCCTTCACAAGGAAACCCTCCCCTTTCCTTTGTAATTCATTCTGGGAAAATGGTCTTCATACGCACTCTTCCTCAAGTTCCCTTCAAATGTGCCCCCTCTTTTGCTCCGGTGGAACTGCCCTTCGCATGTACCCTTCCTTTACTCGATTTCTAATGATGCTTAAATCACATAGTTCCCTACCTAGTGTTTCCTTCTAAATATACTCTCCTCCAATTTCTCATCTACAGTACTGCCCTTCAGATCCACCCTCCGTCAAGTTCCCCTTGAGAGTAGTGCTCCCCAAATGCACCTGCTTCTGAGTTCCCTTTCTACAATAGTGCTCATCTATGGTAGTGTCTTCCTTACCTTCCTCTCAGATGGCCCTACCTCAAGAATATTTTATGCTAAAGCTGTCACGTCACCATCTGTTTCCACCACAAACTCGATTTCCCAGAATCCACCACAACATCGCAACACTCCTGATTCTAGCTCAATTTCCCATCAGCCACACGGGCTACAATCCTCGTTACTTAATTCAGTGCCGTGTTCAATTTCACCCGAATGACACACACCTTAAACAACCCAGACATTCACTCTCACTATGAGAAGTCTCACTCGTAGTTTGTACTAGTAATACTTCCAAGCCTGTTTACTCATTTGCTCTTTCGGTTTTGATTACGATCTGTTTTGCTACACTAATTCTTGTTTTTTTGTTCTGGTTAACACTGGTTGCTGCTCTCCTGACCTGCGCCTGTTTTTGACTACATTTTTAGAATTGCCATTTTGGATTGTTTGCCTGTTTTAATAACCAATCCAAACTGCATTACACTTCAAATGCATCCTACTTAGGGTTTCTAACTGAGTTCCCATAAACAAATAGAATATAATGAAAATAAAGTACACAATGTTCTTTATTTATATCTGAAAACTATATATATATATATATATATATATATATATATATATTTACTGTATATTGTAAACTATTTAGTTCACATGTAATTCATGTCCTTAAAAGGCACCCTCCATTGTATCTCCGTTTCTGCTTATGCCCTTCAGACACACTCTCTCTTCAATTTTGTTCTAAAAGCTCTTCAGCTAACAGCATCTTCATCAGGGATGTTGCCTCCAGGGTGCACTTGCTGCCAAAACCTTCGGCTTTGTAAAGAAATCTGTCAGACATGATGTGTAACCCAGAACACACACACACACACACACACACACACACATCTGACTGAATATGCCACCACCCTGGCCTCATACTGTTCTGCTCTCCACCTGCTGGTGTAAACAAACACATAGCTGCTAATCAAGCTCACATCGCCTCCAGCGCCCAACACACACACACACAAACACACACACACACCCACTGAGGGAGCAGTCATCAGTCATCACGCCAGACATTCTGGAAGCGTTTTACACCCCATGAAGTTGGGGAAATGCTCAGACAGATGGGTTTTCTCTGAACAAGGGATCTGATGAGGTCAAATAAGAAATACAAATACAAAGAGACGTCCTGATCCATGCTGAGCCAAAAGAGGAAATCTCACCATGGAGCTTCATTTTTTTTTCCATCTAAAGGAACAGTAATCTGAATAGTAACTCTGCTTCAAAACACCCCATCATCTTACTTTTTTAGAACATCACCACACCAAGTATTTTCTTCCTTACATAAGGTAGTCCTGATACGTAATGATGCATGCTAATAACTAGGGATTGATTGCACTGATACTGGTGCTGGTCCAAAATTTGTGCTCCAGTACCGACATCATACTAGATACTAGATGATACAATGTGCCATAAGTTTAGCCTATGTCGTCACACTAATGACCAGATGACACAAAATGACAGCAATCTGGACATATTTCACAAAAGGCAAGGTAGACTGCTAACATTTCCAAGATTCCCGCTGGATCATGATGGTGGCTGTGAAATGGTCTATGAATGTAAGTTATCTCACGGTTCCTGGTAGAGGCTGATGGTAGCAGTGACATGCTATTTCAAGTCTAGATTGTTATTGATTGATACCCCAAAGTTTAAGGCAATTAGTAGTAGCAATGTGCTCAAAGATACGTAAGGTACGGTAAAATGGGTGCAGTGGCTAAGCGAAAAGAGAGGATGAGATAATTGTATTATCGTAATAGCATCAGTTGACAAAGAGGTAATGTATAGACTATAAAAAAGGGGGAAGCATAGATCCTTGATTTATACCAGTTGTCACCTTTCATTGTCCTTGTCTATCCTTTTCTCCACTGAACTAACTGAGCAGGATTAGTTTCACTGGGTGACGTCTATAATAACATTTTTATTCATCTTCGCTGACATAAAACTCTCGAGATTAGCATTATCTCTTTAGTTTGCCAAAATGGCCTCAGCATTACACACACCTCATTAAACACACAATAAAGTATGCATATACATTAGGCAGATACAAAATTAAAGCAACATAATGAGCACCACACACACACACACACACACACACACACACACACATAAGAACAAAGTGGAATGGGGTTGTAATTTTTTTTGTTTGTTTTAAAACTTTGACAGTATCCCAAACTATTCAATACATTGTCAGTGATTTTGTTTAAAGATATTAAGAGGAATAAAAGAATGTAGCTTTTTTTCAGATTGTACAATTTTCTGAAGATTGTAAGTGCAACAACCATGAAAGCTTTCTGCCTAAATTCAGTAGTGGTTCTGGGCACTGAGGCAGTTCTGCAAGCGCAAGGTATATCTTACATTGTCAGGAAAGTTAAAATAGGCTGATAAGTATGCAGGCGGAGTGCAAATTCTAGCTTTATAGATAGAATTGTGTCAGGGGATTCACTGAAGAACTGTTAGAGAGGTATACTTTAGCGTGTAGTGTGCAGTGATGACTTTCCATATTTTTTTTTCCTGCACACATGGCCATATACTGCTTGAATATAGAGAATATTGTTGCATCATTTACAATCATTTACAGTCATTTCCTTTTCCTGCCCCTCACACTTGTCTCATCTCTTGTTCTCCTTCAGGAACTCGAGCTGCTTCGAAACGCTATGGGAACACCTTCAGCGTGACCACGCTCTGAATCATGTGTGAAATCAGTCCAGTGGATGGGCGAGACGTCACGGGCGGGGTGACGTAACGACCCGGAAGCTTAAAAGCATGAGCAGATGGGCGCCACGCTAGCTTTCTGTCATTCAGCAAGCGCTCTATGTGTGATTGTTTGTCTATTTTGTTGTCTGTCTTTCATAATGCCCAAGGCAAAAGATAAGATGAAACATAAGGGCGAGAGCAAACAGCGTTTTAGGCCGAGGTGTCGAGGTCATGGAGGAGGCCTTTTTTTGGCCCGTTTATTCAGTCCCGCCTCCTCTTACTATGCTAATGTGGCGGGGCTGGACCACTCTGGCTACAGGGCGATGCCCAGTGTTGAACAGACGCTGGCTAGCTATCTGTCCCCTGGTGCGGCATCGTCTCTAAAGGCTCCGGCGCTGCCCTCCAAGCCGCTGCGAACCACCTCAGCGCTGGTGGGCAAGGCATACGCAGCAGCAGTTCAGGCCGGTGCGTGCCTGCACACCATGGCGGTGCTGCAGGTGTACCAGGCCGACCTGCTCAAAGAGCTGGACGAGCACATGGAGATGCCGTCTGAGCATGTGACGGAGCTCAGACGGGCCGCTGATTTATCCCTCCGCGCCACCAAGGAGACCGCCCGTGCTATTGGCAGGTCTATGGCAGTCCTGGTGGCGGTGGAGAGACAGCTCTGGCTTACCCTCTCCGATATGAAGGAGAAGGACAGGGTTATTCTTATGGACGCCCCGCTTGCGCCCTCTGGTCTGTTCGGCGACGCCGTTAGTTCCGTCGTCGACAGATACCAGGAGGCTTGTACGCAGGCAGCGGCATTCCAGCGGTTTCTCCCTCATCACTCTCTGGCTCTTGGGGCTGCTGGGCGGGGGCAGCCCCCTCCGTGTGCCGCCTCCTCACATAGGGAGGCACAGAAACGGAGCGTCGCCTCCCGCGCTCCCCCGCGGCGGGACCGGGAGTCTCAGCAACGCTCTGGGCCGGGCCCCTCTGGTGCAAAGACGGAGCTTTTGGCCAGGAGGGCCGCGGCTAAGAAGCCCTGACGCATTTGGCCCAGGGCTTTTGAAGGTGGGCCCCTCTGGGGCGAAACGGTGTACACCTCATTATACGGTGCCCGTCTCACCTCAGTGCCCTCTGGAAGTCGATCTGCCAACCCTGCCACCTATGGTGCTTCAGGGTGCAGCGGTCTCCAGCGAGTACTTCTCCCAGTTTCCGCCCGGGAATGTAGCGGTACTAGGAGGCTCGCTGCCTCTTCGGAGGTCTCCGGAGCAGCCAGTTCGGTTGTTCCCTGTCGGTTCGCCGCTCCAGGGCACCGGGCTAGCCTCTCTCACAGTACCAGAGGTCAGTCTTGAGAGGCTGATTCCCTTAGTGAGCTATCTGGCAGCGTGGAAACTTCTGCCGAACGTGTCTCAATGGGTCCTGCGTACTGTAGAGAGAGGTTACCGAATTCAGTTCGGCTCTCCTCTGCCTCGTTTTTCCGGGGTTCTCCCCACTCTGGTGGGTCCCGAGCAGGCTCTGGTGATGGAACAGGAAGTGTATATTCTCCTGAGGAAGGAGGCCATCGAGGTGGTCCCTCCTCACAACAGAGAGTCCGGGTTCTACAGCCGGTACTTCATTGTTCCCAAGAAGGGTGGAGGGCTGCGTCCTATTTTGGACTTGCAGCATTTGAACCTCTCAGTCACACGACTGAAGTTCAGGATGCTCACGGTAAAACAGGTCGTGTCTCAGATCAGCTCAGAGGACTGGTTTGTCGACCTAAAAGATGCATATTTCCATATCTCCATCCTTCCCCAACACAGGAAGTTCCTGAGGTTCGCTTTCGGGGTTATATCGGGTTCTTCCGTTCGGCCTAGCACTCTCACCCTGCACCTTCACGAAGTGTGTGGATGCTGCTCTGGCTCCTATGCGACTCCGGGGCATCCGCATACTGAATTATATCGACGATTGGTTGATATTAGCTCGATCAGAGCAGATGGTGGTTCGGCATCGAGATGTCGTTCTCGCCCACATGAAAGAGCTGGGGTTGAGACTGAATGCCGGGAAAAGTGTCCTTTCTCCGGCACAGAGAATCACTTATCTGGGCGTGGTGTGGGATTCGACCACGATGCAGGCACGGATCGAGTCGATCCTCACAGCAGTCGCGAGAGTGCAAGAAGGCCGGTCACTCACTGAGAAGCAGTTTCAGAGACTGCTGGGTCTGATGGCAGCTGTGTCCAACGTGATATCTTTTGGCCTGCTGTACATGAGACCCCTGCAGTGGTGTCTCAAGACCAGGGGGCTCTCCCTGAGGGGAAGCCTGCTCCGCATGATCAAGGTCACGTGGCGGTGCCTACGGGCCTTAGACATGTGGAGGGAACCCTGGTTCTTGTCCCAGGGCCCTGTGCTGGGAGCTCCTTGTCGCTGCGTAACGCTAGCAACAGATGCGTCTCTCATTGGATGGGGAGCAGTCATGAGTGGCCGCTCAGCCCGCGGTCTGTGGAGCGGCCACCATCTCGCATGGCACATCAACTGCCTGAAGATCCTGGCCGTGTTTCTAGCACTGCAACACTTCCTCCCGGACCTAAGAGGTTGCCACGTGTTGGTGCGCACCGACAACATGGCAGTGGTCTCTTATATCAACCACCAGGGAGGTCTGCGTTCGCGCCCCCTTTACAGGCTGGCACTCCAGATCCTTGTGTGGTCCCAGGGGAAAGTCCTCTCGCTGAGAGCAGTTTATATCCCTGGCCGTCTCAATATGGGAGCAGACGCCCTGTCGAGGCAGGGGCCGATGCCCGGGGAATGGAGGCTCCACCCCGAGGTGGTGGAGCAGATATGGCGTATCTTTGGCCGAGCTCAGGTGGATCTGTTTGCAACTCAGGAGACATCGGACTGTCCCCTCTGGTTCTCTCTGACACATCCAGCTCCTTTAGGACTGGATGCTATGGTACAGACGTGGCCGAGGCCGCATCTGTACGCCTTTCCCCCGGTTGGTCTGCTCCCGGAGAGTTCTGGAGAGAGTGCGCCGGGACGGGGTCCGTCTTTTCCTAGTAGCCCCGTTCTGGCCGGGCCGAGTATGGTTCTCGGACCTGATTTCCCTCCTCGACGGCTCTCCATGGGAGATTCCCATCAGGAGGGACCTCCTCTCACAGACGGGGGGTGCCATCTTTCACCCCCGCCCCGAGCTGTGGAAGCTGTGGGTGTGGCCTCTGAGGGGGCACAACTCAGAGCTTCCGGTCTCTCAGCCGAGGTTGTTGAGACCATTCTCCAGTCCAGAGCTCCCTCAATGAGGAAACTGTCCGCTTTGAAGTGGAAACTTTTCACTTCCCGGTGCGGAGACCGCCATCTCGATCCTTTTCACTGCCCAGTTGGTACAGTGCTGGAGTTCCTGCAGGCCCGTTTCTCCGCAGGGTTGACCCACTCCACCCTGAAGGTCTACGTGGCGGCTATTGCGGCCTGCCACACCCCTCTCGGTGGTCAGTCGGTGGGCAGACACCCCCTGGTTACACGTTTCCTCCACGGTGCACTGAGGCTCAGACCTCTGGTGCGATCTCGGGTCCCTCCGTGGGACCTAGCCGTGGTACTAGATGCTCTTTGTAAACCCCTCCTTCGAGCCTATAGAGGAGATTTCAGACCGTCTCTTGACATTGAAAACTGCCTTTCTCTTGGCTATTTCCTCTCTTAAGAGAGTTGGGGATCTTCAGGCCCTCTCTGTGGCCCCCTCTTATTTAGACTTTGCGCCCGGTCTGGCCAAAGCGATTTTATACCCTCGAGCGGGGTATGTACCAAAAGTTCCCTCCTCGGCACCACGGCCGGTTGTACTGCAGGCCTTCTGTCCTCCTACCTTTCAGGAGGCTGACCATCGGAAGCTTAATTGTACATGTCCAGTGCGAGCACTGGATGCGTACGTCCACAGAGCTGCCCTGTGGAGGAGGGCGGACCAGCTGTTTGTATGCTTTGGTCCCCCTAAGAGGGGTCTCCCTGCTACCAAGCAGACCCTCAGCCGGTGGATTGTGGATGCCATTTCCTTGGCCTATGAGTCCTCTGGTCTCCCCTCACCCTTGGGGGTCAAGGCTCACTCTACCCGAGGTGTGGCGGCCTCTAAGGCCTTTTTAGTGGGTGTGTCCTTACAGGACATCTGCAACGCGGCGGGTTGGTCCATGCCCCTGACGTTTGCCAGGTTCTATGGCCTGGATATGCGAGCCACTCCCGGCTCTTCTGTCCTTTTGCCCTAGATGTGCCCTTTCCACACTAGGCAGGGATTTGTAAGTCTGGCGGCATGAGCATACTCGTTCCCATAGCGTTTCGATGCAGCTTGAGTTCCTGAAGGGGAACGTCTCCAGGTTATGCATGTAACCACGGTTCCCCCTGAGGGAACGAGACGCTGCGTCTCAGTGCCACACTTCCGGCATCCCTGCCGCGCTTGCCTCATTCCTCAGAAGCTAGTGCGGCGCCCATCCGCTCGTGCTTTTAAGCTTCCGGTTCGTTACGTCATCTATTGGACTGATTTCACACGTGATTCAGAGCACGGTCACACTGAAGGCGTTCCCATAGCATTTCAACGCAGCGTCTCGTTCCCTCGGGGAACGATGGTTACTTTAGCTCTCTCTTACTTTTATTCATACTTCCTTTGTATATACACTTTTTTGTAAGAGCAGCAATTAGGAATTTACATACACACAACTTTGCAACAAACTGTTTATCAAACACACATAGTGCGGATTCGAGGCAGCCATTTGTTTGTACCATAGCTGAGCACCAAGCAGCTGTGTGTGTGTGTGTGTGTGTGTGTGTGTGTGTGTTGTATCTGTTCTATTCCAGTGTTAATGAGCCCACTGGGGAGGAGAGATCAGTCATCATGCTGCTGGCCTTAAGTGAACACTAAGCACCTGAGTGCCAGACGTTCATCTATGAGCTAACATTCATCCCAATTTATCTTGCTTTGAGCACACACACACACACACACACACACACACACACACACACACACACACCTGCTCAGGGCTTAGCACAAACATCTGGACAGGGGAGAGAGGACAGAACAGAGGGACAGAGCAAAGGTAAAGAGAGAGAATAAAGAAAGAGGAAGATAAATCTTTAGTATATAGATTTCACTGAAAAAAAAAAACATGATCCAAACATTGGGTCGCTGTTTCCACTGCCACGTGAGCCATACCATATTTGAGTATCTGTGTTGAATTTGGTGCTCCTTCTCACCAGGTATTTGTAGGAAATAGTGAAGAACACGATCAATCACGATCCTCACAGAATCATCACGTGTTGTTAGAAAGTCCCCATGAAACGGCTTGAGAGGCATGAATTGATTCCATATGTTCACGTATGTCCTTCAGAAACAGGAAGTTAGAGCTTGTTGAAGTGCTTGACGGATTTATACAACAGCCAATAGCATTCGAGTTATGCCAAGCCACACCCCCAATCCTGACAAAATTTTGGGAAAAAAACCTAGCTTGAACTTTTTTTTACTGAAATTATCATACAACTATCATCAATGGAGTGTTTCTAATTAACCCCAAATAAAGATCATCTGTTTCTGTAGGATTTTCTTGACATCATTTTGGTTTCATCTGCCATAGCCATGGTCCACAAACATCTTACAAAGCATGTATGGTATCTCATTGTTGAAATGCATCAATCTGGAGAGGGATACAATAGAAATTCCAGAACATTAGGTGACCATGGAACGTTGTGAATGCCATCATCAACACAGTGACATCACCAAGAACAGGACATCCCTCTAAATTTGACAAAAAGGTAAAACTTTTTAGGCAAAAAAGATATGATTGGCACAAAATCAAAGACAGCTTATAACCCAAAGGATTCCAGACTCACAGTGAAGCATGGTGGTGGCAGCATCATGCTATACCACTGCTTCTCTTCAGCTGGGACAGTGGCTGTAGTCAAGATAGAAGGATTCATGGATAGCTCCAAATATCAATCTATTCTGGCACAAAACCTGCAGGCGTCTCTTAGACAGCAGAAGATGAAGAAAAATTTCAGCTTCCAGCATGATAATGAAGCAAAGCATAAATCCAAGTCAACAAAAGAATGGCTAGAGAAGCACTGTTTTTGGAATGGCCCAGTCAGAGCTCAGATCTAAATCCTCTCAAAAACCTGTGGAATGACATTTCTGTGCAGTGCACAGGAGATCCCCTGGCTATTCGATACATCTGGAGCAGTTTTGCATGGAAGATTGGAATAAAATTGCCAAATCAGGATGTGCTAATGTGCTAGACTCTTACTCCAAAACACTGAGTGCTGTAAAAGCAAAAGGTGCTTTAACAAAGTATTAGCTAAAGGGATGTGCATACTTATGCAACCAGGTTATTATAATTTTTTTTACCTTTTTCCTGTAAAACATTTTCATTTGTTTCTGACTTTTTGGTGGGGAAAAAAGAGAGAGAGGGGGAAACAGGCTCCTCTCTCTCTCTCTCTCTCTCTCTCTCTCTCTCTCAAAGTCAAAAGGTTGCTTTATTGCCATGACAAATATTAAGTGTATTGCCAATACAGACTTTGGAAACAAATTAGAAAATGACTACAGAAATAAATAAATAGAAACCAATGTATATACATTCAACAATACAGTCAAAAAGAAACACTACTTGTGAGACTCATAGAACCCTGAAGAAAAAAAGATAAATAAATACAATAAAAATTATATATATATATATATATATATATATATATATATATATATATATATTATATATATTATATATTATATATATATAAATGTGGGGGTCAGTGTATGAAATGCAGCTAAAATTGAAGATGATTTTGCTCTCTCTCTCCCTCTCTCTCTCTCTCTGGGTCTCCCATTATCTCTGTATCTCTCTGTCTCTCACAATCATTCTCTGTCTCTGTCTCTTTCTTTCTCTCTCTCTCTCTGTCTCTCATGTAGAATTAAATACTCTTTTCCTAAAGTCTATGAGTTCCTGTGCTGTGCACTGGGCAAATGTGCTGAACAGTGGGGGAGGTCAGGAGAGTGTGATGAGTCCACACTGCACACCACGCACTCGCTGTTCTTATTTATGTGTTGAATAATAGAGTAGAAACAGATTGTTAAGAGCTGACAAGTGCAATTTAGTATACACACACAATGTGTATCCTATTCTGAAATGTCATTATAGAGACGCATCTCTCTTTCTCTCTTACACACCCTCTTGGGTGTAATTAAGATGTTTGACATGCATACATGTACACACACATATACACACACACACACACACACACACACACACACAGCAAAAGGCCACAAGATAAGTGAACAACGTATGGTCTAAATGCCATTACTTATTATTCATGTGAGTCGGAGTAAATCAGCTATGACTCCTTCATTTAAAACCCCATAAATTTCGCTTGCACACTAACAACACAGTCAGTCTTCAGACATGTTCAACATTAGATATGTTTAGGCTGCACTGATCTGTAGTATTTTCATTAATCATTATAGAGTTGTATATTCTGTAATGCTTAATAAAATATTCACCATTAATAAATATTTTGTTTTTATATTTTTCATGCTTAATGACCCTACATAAGCACTCGCCTTGTATCTAAACACATGCTTGGCTAATTTAGTGCATCAGTTTGAGTTTTGTATCACAATGCTGTTGAATTCTGGATTCTGAATGCTCAGAAGGTGTTGATTAGTTTTCTACAACAGCAACTCTGACGATAGTGCAGCTGAAACTCACAGGTTCATATTAATGTGCTCTAACTACTATGTTATCGTACTGTTTATAGCTGCTATAGTGAATTGGAACTAAATGGTTTTACTACATAGTCGTGGCCTAATGGTTTGAGAGTCGGACTTGTAACCCGAAGGTGAACCTGAAGGTCTTGGGTTTCAGTCTTGGGTCCGGCAGGGATTGTAGGTGGGGGGAGTGAATGACCAGCGCTCTCTGCCACCCTCAATACCACGACTGAGGTGAGACCCTTGAGCAAGGCACGAACCCCCAACTGCTTCCCGGGCGCCGCAGCTAAAAAGGCTGCTCACTGCTCCGGGTGTGTGTATGTTCACTACTGTGTGTGTGCACTTGGATGGGATAAATGCAGAACATTTAGAGTATGGGTCACCATACTTGGCCACAAGTCAAGTCACTTCACTTCTAACTATAAATGTATTAAAAGTATGACGTTATTCTTTAATCAAAAAAAAATACTGTGGTATAAAAGGAATAAAACAATTTGGGTCCCTGGAGGACCAGTGGTTAGGCCACATCGCTCTCACCACTGTCCACGGTGGCCCAGGTTCGATTCCCAGCCAGGGAACCGACCCCACTGGGGTTACCTGCAAGAATGCACACGCAGTGCCGGTTCCAAGCCCGGATGAAATTGGGGAGGGTTGCATCAGGGAGGGCATCTGGCATAAAAACTGTGCCAAATCAAATATTCAGACCCATCCTCTCTTGGCATTTAAGTAAAAGTGCTTGTTAATATTCTAACATTCTAACATTCTAAAATATTGATTTATTTTATTCCCTTTTGTATTATTATTTTTAGCTATGTTATTATTTACATTTAGGGCATTTGGCATACGCCGTTATCCAGAGCGACTTACAAAAGTGCTTTGAAGTCTATCCAAAATACATTCTGATGTTGGCTCACTAGATCACAAACTAGGAATACCATTAGTCCAAAACTCTGTTGGGGAGGTTATTTATTTATTTATTTATTTATTTATTTGTTTGTTTGTTTGTTTGTTTGTTTATTTATTTAAAGTGCTAACTTAAGTACTTTATGAAGAGGTAAGTCTTTAGACATTGTTTAAAGACTGCAAGTGACTCAGCTGTTCGGACATCTAGGGGAAGTTCATTCCACCACCTTGGTGCCAGAACAAAGAAGAGTCTCGATGCATGCCTTCCTTGTACCCTATATATTTTAATATTTTAATTTTATATATATAAGTGGAAAGAACATCATTTCACCATAAACTGGCCATGGCCAGGTGCTCCCCGCAAGACTTCTGACAGAGGAGTGAAAAGAACTATCAGAAGAGGTGTCCAAGAGCCAAGGACCACTTGTGGAGAGCTTCAGAAACACCTGGAATTAGCAGGTACAATTGTTTCAAAGAAAACAATAAGTAATGCACTCAACAGTGAAGTTTGGAGGTGGGAACATCATGGTGTGGGGCTGTTTTTCAGCATACGGTACTGGCAAACTTCATATAACTGAAGGAAGGATGAATGGAAAAATGTATCGAGACATTCTTGATAAAAATCTGCTGCCATCTACCAGGATGATGACGATGAAACGAGGGTGGACATTTCAGCAAGGCAATGATCCTAAACACACAGCCAAGGAAACTTTCAATTGGTTTCAGAAAAAGAAAATAAAGCTACTAGAATGGTCCAGCCAATCACCTGACTTGAAGAGGCCCACGGAACCTTGAGGAACCAAGATTTGAAGATTGTTTGTGTGGAAGAATGGGCCAAAATCACACCTGAGCAATGCATGCAACTAGTTTACAGGAGGCGTCTTGAAGCTGGCTTTTGTATGAATTATTAAATAAATTTCAGTAAGCATGTTCAATACTTTTTCCCTGTGTCATTTCACATTATTACACGTAATGTAATTTATGGACATCTATGGTTTGATTTCTTTGCATGGGTTGTTACCAACATCTGGTGAAAATTTCATGTCAATAGCACCTTTAGAAATATATTTACTGAGAAAAATTATGACGTGTTCAATACTTATTCTACCCGCTGTATGTGTGTGTGTGTATATATATATATATATATATATATATATATATATATATATATATATATTGGAGACATGTTGTTAGGAAAATAGTCAACTTTGGAGTGGTAACTATAACGCTTGTTGATTATTTTACTATAACAGCACCACACAGGGTGTTTTATTCCTTGTCTGTCGCATGTTAATGTTCAATACACCAATGAGATTTTCAGATTTTCATGTTACAAGCAGACTGCTGCACTGTTTATTTTGTGTGATGATTCAAGTCTTGGTGTTTAAAATGAATTATGGTGGGTTGTTTTTTTTTCTGATTTTATGACTCCCTCATGCTTTAACAATATGCAAATATCACACTGTGTTGAGTGCATGTCTTACGTAATATACTACCTGCTGGTGTAATTACTCACATCCTCATCACTGGGACTTATGACACACAACACATCAAGGTTTTTCACACAATTTACATGCATGTCGCATATGGAATGACTTAGTAATTTATGTTCCCTTTTAGCACCCATTCTACAAATGCAATCCTGAAATGGTTTCTCGCCCTCTCTCTAACTCTACTGCACTTTCACCGCTCCAGCTGAGAATTTATTTCATCATGGAGATGGAGGGTGTGTGATTATCGATCTCATGACCTACTGCTCATTAGGTCATCACAGAAAAAGCATGCAGGAGGTGGTTATGTCATGTTAAAAGGGTAAAACAGTAAATCAGACGTGACAAACAATGTTGTGGCCTTATGGCTTTTTGATGGAATTTACATTATTCGTTTTTCTGCATGAGCTCTAATTTGTGCCCTTTTTGTGTTTAACATGCAACAGGGACTGTCTAGAAATCTTTTAGTTTATACATGGAAAAATATTCGCATGTCATTGAGTCAATATATTGAAATGAATCATTTATTATATCAATCATCCTTTTTTTATCCACTTGTTTAATTTCATCTTTTGTTAGCCAGCTAACATTCATTTTCCAGCCTGCTCCTTCATGCTCATTCATGCTCCTGAGTGCTAATACTAGCTAGTTGGAAAACATAAGCTAATAGGATAACATAAGCTTGATAGGAAATCTGAAAAAAAAAATACTTCTGAATACAAATCAAAAGCTTCTTTTGATTGCCAGGTACTTACGAATATTTGGGCTTCCTTTAGGGCTCAAACCACTTAAAGACACGCCCATCAGGTCTGAAGTCTTAATTTTTTAATTATAATTTGTTTTCTGAGAAACTTGTGAATAAATATCTTATTCATAAATGAGTTGCTGTTAAGTTTTGTATGCATGAATGGATATAATTCTTAATGTTTAGAAAATGTCCATGATGAATCTGTCCTCTACTGACCATCCAGCAAGTTATGTCCTTATTTCATTTTCATTTCCTATAACCCATATTGCAAAATGGACTACAAGTGCAAGAATATAAATTGGATGTCTGTGGACCTCATGTTCACATATAAAATGTCATATATACAGCATACTAATTTTTATAACCTTCAATCACAAAAAAAAGCAAAACCTATAGTGACTGCCAGCTGTAATGTTTTGAGTGAAGCATTGGTCTGGTATTGTGTGCTCATTATTTTGTGCCACTAAAAAAATGCAGAGCCCTGGGAATGTATGGCCTTGGTACTATAGATCCTTGGGAACACAAACCCCAGGAACAGATGCATTTGGAAAACAGGTCCCTGGGAACATAGGCATTGGAGATATAGAGCTTAGGGAACATAGATGCCTGTGAACATAATCCTTGGGAATATAGAGCCCTGGGACCAGAGGAATTGGGAATATAGAGCCTTGGTAAGATAGAGCCTTGAGAAGATAGAGCCCTGGAAAAACAGGCATTGGGGATATAAAGCCTTGCAAACATAAACCCTAGAGAGCACAAGCCTTGGGAATATAAAGCCATGGCACCAGAGGAATTAAGAATATAGATCCTTGGGAACATAGAGCCCTGAGAACAGGGACACTGGGAATATAGCGTCTTGGGAACACTGAGAGCTGGCAACAGGCATTGAGAATATAGTGCCTTGGGAATGTAGATCCTTGGGAACATAGATGATTAAGAATATGGCCATTGGAGATATAGAGCCTTGAGAACACAGAGCCTTGGGAATACAGGCATTAGTGATATTAAGTCTTGAAAAAAATGATCTTTGGGAATACAGGCAATGGTAATATAAAGCAATTCAGAAGGTCGAGCCCTGGGAAGACTGCCATAGGAGATATAGAGCCTTGACCAGGTAAAGCCCTAGGAACACTGGCATTGGGAATATAAAGCTATGGGAACACAGACAAAAATAGGTAAAATAGTGAATTGGGAATGTAGACCCTTGGAAGCATAGCGCCTTGGGAACATAGAGCCCTGGGAACCAAGAACCCCAGGAATGTAGAGCCATACAAGTATAGGGCCATGGGAACATAGAACTGCAGGAACAGACGCATTGGTGATATAGAGCCTTATGATCATAGCACCCTGGGACCACAGACATTAGAAATATAGGGTCTTGGGAACATGGAGCCCAGGGATTACAGTCACTGGGAATAGAGGCTTAGGAAGGTAGAAGCCTGGGAATATAGGTCCTTGGGAACATAGGCCTCTGAGAACACAGGCATTGGGAATATCAAGTCTTGGGAAAATAGAGCACTGGCAGTATAGGGAACATGGGAATTTTGGAATATAGAGCCTTAATATAGAGCAATGTGAATATAGATAAGCTCCTCTAGTTTTAGCCAGTTTACCAGGTTTACACGTTCACTAACATAAGGCAACCTACAGAGTTCTCGAGATGTGACTCACTTTGGAACGGACCAATTTAGACTCAGGAAGGGGAAGGTGCATTCTGGTGACTGTGCCCCCCTCACTTCAAATGCACATGCTGCCCATCACATACTGAATATTTGTACTGTTACTGTGATTGGAACCTTCCAATGTGAGTCACCTTCACTAAATTTAGGATCCGTCCATGAGAGAACCTGCTGTTGCCTGACACCAGAGAAAGGGCAGAGAGTGACACGGGGAGAGGAGCTCTTTATAATAACATTTGATTTATATGCATCCTCTGTGTTAAGGCCTTGTCAATTAGAGAGAAAACAGACACCCAAACAGAAAGACAGGAAAATGCAATAGGATAAATGGATTATACAGAGGAGACAGATTTAGCAAGAGCTTAGCGCACTCCGTGTGTGTGTGTGTTTTTTGAGCCCTTTTTTGTAGATAACATCTCATAAAACTTTTAAATCTCTAATGGCCCGAATCACACTGTCTCCAAGTGAGATGTATTGTTCCTTGTTTGCTCTGTGTTCCTCATTTGTGAGACTTTCAAACTAACGCTGGATTACAAAACACCGGCAAAATCCAGGAGACCAACACTGTGCACAAATAATTAAACACATCATCTTTATACAGCAGCAGCTTTCAGACAAACCTTTTAGAGAGGGCCAAAGGGAGTATCACTGCTGTTTACTTAATTTATTTTTTTTTACTTTAATTAATTTTTTTTTGTATCGCTACAATTTTAGTCACTACTGTTTGGAATATAGAGCTTTGGATCATAAGGCATTGGGAATATGGGATACTAGAAATATACTGTAGGTTCCTGGGAATATAGGAACTTGGGAATAATTCTGACTTCTTGATTCTGGTGACTCTAACCTGCTCCTAAGTGTAAATGTGTTGCTGAAAGTGTGTCTCCTTAAGGGTGCATTCCTGCTTTGCACCCAGTACTCCCAGGAAAGGCTTCGGATCCACTATAAGCCCTGTGCGGGATAAAGCGCTTACTGAAGATGAATAAATGAATGTTGTATTTAGGGTCGTTAGTCGGGTTTTCAGAAAAGATTGGAATTAAAATTTTTCTGATTTCTGGATACAACACAAACATGGAAAGGTACTTACAAAGAAAGAGAGCTGGAGAGACAAATGGATGGAGATAGTGAGACACAAAGAGAGACAGATGAGACAGAGAGATAGACGCATCCATTGTAAGATCACTATTGTAAGTCGCTCTGGATAAGGGCGTCTGCCAAATGCCGTAAATGTAAATGTAAATGTAAATGTAAATGTAAGAGAAGATGGGAGTCAAGGGATAGGAGGAAAGACAGCTGGAGAGACAGTGAGACAGACAGAGAGACAGAATGATAGGAAAGAGACAGGGAGAAAGGAGACAGATGAAAAAAGGGAGACAGGGAGCATGAGAAAAGAGATATGGAGAGAAAAAGTGGAGGAAGATAGTGAGACAAAAAGAGGGACAGAAGAGAACAGACAGACAGATAAAGAATGCAAGAGGAGAATTTAGGGAAGGTTGGAGCAGACAGAGCCACACACACATACATATCAATAGTCTGTGTGTGTGTGTGTGTGTGTGTGTGTGTGTGTGTGGATGTGAGGCAGCAGATCTGATTAGGATGCGACTGGTGCAACATTGTACAGTGCTTCTATTTACCTCATCCCCTGTCTTTCTCTCAACCTGTCTTTCTCTCTGTCACTCGCTGGCTCTCTTTCTCTGTATTTATACTGCACTCTTCTCCCACTCAAGGTCACTTAAAAGATCAACAGAAACACAAAAAGCACAAACAAAAGACACAAAATTGTCCAGGAAGACTCCTGAAGCTGTAGCTGTTCTCACATCGTTAATTAGAGCAGGACTGGGTTTTAAGTTTCACATGAATCCTGGGTTTGTTTCGGTTATTATAATTTTTCCCCCAGGTTGTGCTTGTGTGCTATGGGCTGTGATTTCTTGTCGGCGTAGTAGTGTACTGCACTATTTAATAGGATCTATAAAACACTGATACAGGTGATTCAGCCTAAATGTATTGTTCATGAAAAGGTTATTCTACATTAACTACATTATCCTGCTGGCATCATTGTTTTGTATAATTAATAAGCTACATGTAAACTGTCAAAATCTCTCAGCCTATTTTTCACCGTGGAACATCGGAGTGATGTGGAACATCGGAGTGAACCGTCTATTAATCTGCAGAATCAGGCTCAATTATTAACCAAAGTAGATAACTGGAGTGAACCACTGATTGATATGTAGACCTGGATTCAAACACCAACCAGAATGGTGAACCACTGACCGAATTCCAGAACTGTACTCATCCACTAACCAAAGTGGGGAACTGAAGCAAACCACTGAACAAACTGCAGAACCAGACTCATCAACTGACCAAAGTGGAGAACTAATGTGAAACACCAACCAAAATTTAGAACCGGACTCAAACATCCACTGAAGTTGAGAACCAAAGTTAACCACCAATTGAACTGTAGAATCTGACTCATCCATGGACCAAAGTGGAGAACCAAAATGAACCACTGATCAAATTCCAGAACTGGACTCAACCACTGTCCAAAGTGGAAAACTGGCATGAACAACCAACTGAACTGCAAAGCCAGACTCAACCATCAACCAAAGTGGAGAACTGGAGTAAACCATCAACCAGACTGCAGAACCAGATGATCAACCAGTGAACCACCTGCTGAAGGAGATAAGATCTCAACCACTAACCGAACTAAAGAACTACACTGAACCACTACTCACAGTGGAAAAGAGCAGATTTAACCAGCAAGCAAACTGCAAAACTAAATTCAAGAACCACGATGGATTGCAATAATACTTGGAATAAGCTAAACTATCCACCAAAAGAATAAAACTTTTTCAAGCCTGAAATTAGTAACATGTCTAGAAAAAAGTTTAATAATTTCTGTATTTGTCATAATAATGTTTTATGAGAAATATTAATAATAAATATGCCTTTATTCATTTTTGCAATGAGATTATAAGTATTGAGGTATAAGTATAGCTGCTGAGTTTTAACCTGAGGAATGCTGATTCATACTTATATGAAGTGAGTTTCTTTTGTTTTGCCAATGTACATGTGTGTGTGCATTTCTATAATAATCATAATTAATACGCTACCCTGATGTCATTAATTGTGAGTAGATAAGCCAGGAGACAAGAGACTGTCCCATAAACATTATTGCATGTTTATTGGCAGATGGCAAATGGTAATGTTTAATTCATCAAGAACATTGTTTATTGCAGGTATTAAATATAAAGCTGTGGTGTTGGAATATATTAAAATCTCAAATGTGTTCAGTATGGTGTGGTTTATTGGCATGGCTGCTCTGTATCAACACAGCGATAACAGTAGAATGATGGCTCTAGTAATATATAGCAATAAACACGTCAGTAATACACTGTGGTTCAGTCCACTTATTGTTCCTATAAAGAATAACATCAATAAGACACTGGACTGTGTATAATAACATCAATAACGCACTGGACCGATCCACAAAGGCCCGAGCGCCTGAGGAAACAAAGGGAACATTTCAACACGAGGACTGTTTTATTAAAAACTGAAGTGTTGTGATGGAGGAGTTTCTACAGCCTGGAGTGACTGAAAAGTAACAGGAAGTGTAAAACAAAAATAGATGAATGCTACCATGGGTGCTCTGGATCTTGAGAACCACCAATATTTCAGATAAAAACAAATCATACTGTACATAAGGACTCATTTAAAAATAAACAGTAAACGTCTTGAGTATAGTTGGAGTAAAACTGGAGTCTTCTATACTAATGCTGCCTTTTCAAAGTGACCTGATATCATTAGTGTTCAGCTAGATTTAAAGGATGTGTCTGAAATCACACAATAAATAGTATGGTAAAAATAGTGCCCTGCTCCTGATAACAGCTAACCTACATCAGTGTTTATTTACTATTTAACACACTGGAATGGTGGTTGCCAGCAGCGTACCTCTGATTTGTGGTCAGAGCAGGCAAGATGCCTCACTTTTGGAGGGAAAACATCTGATTTTTGGACAAATGGTTGATTTTGATTCCATCGCTAGGCCTGTGTACATTCTGGTCAGTCTATTTGTGTCAGTAACAGAAATTTTAAAAAAAAGAAAAATGAATGTTTATTTGATTGTGGTTTCAAAATCCATAAAAAGAGTTATGTTTTGTGTTATTATCAGAAATCACTAATAGAACATTTAAAAGCGACTTGTGTTTCTTTTCCTTCAGTGTAAATCACAACATTTTAATTGTAAATGAACTAAAACAGAAAAAGAGTCTGTTTTTCTGAAAACCACGGCTGTCACTGATAAGGCCAGCCAGTAGGCCTATGACTCTTGATTATAGCTAGGTTTATATACAGTATAGCTTTGGAATAGTATTCCAAAACTGTTCAAGACATGGAGAGAAGAGGATTTTTCTCCACCAAAAAATATCAGATATTACATTTTGTGATTTCAGTGAAGCAAAAGGCTTTTCCTCAAGGACTGTTAAGAGTTTGCACAGAACATGGTTTAAATCAAATCTCTGATGCAAATTTGGAATTGGAGGTGACTAAATCTATAAATGAGGTACACACCCGGACCTGGCAGAGCTGTTCCTGTACTGTGATGGCTTTACGGTAAATAATGTATTTAGTTCTTTTGGGGGTGCGAAAAGACAAAATATCCCCATGATTATTAAAAAAAATCCTGAAAACCGTAGTTGTGGGTAAGATTTGAATTAGGAATAGGCATAGCATTATTCATTTACTGTAATAGACTACACACATCAGTGGTAATAAACCATAAAGACTGAGTGTGTGTGTGTTTGCGTGCATATGTCTGTGTATGTATTGTAAAGATTTATCACAATAATGCTGAAAAATAGATAACTAAAACTGTAAATAGTAATAATATTTGATCTAATGAAAAATCTGTTCTAGCCTTAGATGGTTTCAGCAAGAAGATTGTGGCTCATTCAACAATACCTATCAAAAACAACATTTGCCTCTGTGAAGATGTTTCCATGTAGGGACAATAAACCTGAGAGTCACAATATTTCTGCTGCTCTGCAAGGCTAAGCCACATTTATAAAGTGAAGTGTATGTGACGCTGTAGCTATACTGACGGTTCAGGGTAGTAAGCATTATTCGCCTAAACTGAGACTTATTCTCAACTAGAGAACAACGCAACTAACTCAACTGCATATTTGGAATAAATGCAACAAAACAAGACAAATTGGCTTTGTTTTCATCTAACAGACTTGCCTATGGTATGTGGGACCAGCTGTGAGTAGACTATAGCGAGGAATTTATTTAGTATTTGACACTGGTCATGCAAGAGATGCTAGAAGAGAAAGCCCTGTTTACAGACTAGAGTAAAAAAAAAAGTTTGTACTGTTAGAGTCATTTCTAATTGTTTTTCCTATTTTAACTTCATGAACAACACTGACCTGAGCTCAACAACCGTGTCAACTAGTCACTGAAAACAGCCCTTCTTCAGCGAGTAGATCCAGAGGAGCTGGACATGGAGGACAGCCTTGTGAAATACCACGTCTTAAAAGTATGGTGGAGTCATGGAACACTCACAGGATTCCAGGTATAAAAAACAAACATTTATGGATTATGGCAGAACATTACTTATGGAAAAGAGACACCAAACCACTTAACGAAAAAGGAGATGCCATCAAAGAATTTCTCAGGAGCTGCTGCCTCATGCACTTGAATCAGCAGGCAGACGGATAGCAGATAGCACCTAGGGTCTTCAATAACAACATTTTCCACTTTTAGAGTTGATCCCTTTACAACTGATCAGGAGAAATTGAGTGTTGAGAATCTTTTTTTTTTGCAAGGAAATAATTGATATTACAAATTATGTGATTTTTTTTTTTTTTTTGAGCAGTGAACAATGACTTTGCCCCATACATAGAAGCCCTATTCTATCTCATATATACAACTCAAAGAAATGTGTGAAAACCTGCTGCATTTGTTTAAAAAAAAAAAAAAAGCACACAGCATACTGGAAAATGCAAACAACAAACAGTAATTAATGGCAGTATGCCTTTTAAAGTTGACAAGTGCTTTATAGCTTTTTGAAAGAAAATTACTCTTCTTCAAAAAGAGACTTCAAACATGAAAAATGCCCCTATTAAACCAGGAACTGTAAGTGAAGTTTGTTAAGTGTTCTCCCTACGTTTTGCACAATTCTGGGATTCCTCAGGCGACTGCTCCATGCATATCTTGCAGCCCATATTGCTTTTGCGGCATTGTGAAAAGACTGGCTCCTCAATGAGTTCTGCAAACTCAATGAGAAATATAGCTAAGAAGAAGTGTTCTTCAAATTATAGTATAGTATAGTGTGATATACAGTACAAAGCCTCAATTGTGTGGATATACTGTGTGATAGTAGAATGACAACTGTTCGATTTTAACATTAGATCATAAGATAGGTTTACTATAAATAAAATGATCTTACATGACCACTTAAATTATTACAGGTTGTCATCACTAATTTTATTTACTGTAGCTAATTGTATTAACAGGAATTAAAAATGTAACATAAAGAATAGCAGGTCCAAGCCAAATATGAATATTTCATAATATTTCTTTATATATAGATACAGCATTTAAGTTCCATACCAATTAAAGAAATATACACTTCATATTTAGCCTATCTTTGAAATATATATACCATGACTGACCTCAAGGGGGTGGAAGCAGCCGCTAGAGTAGAAGAATTAATATTTGAAGTGAGTTAAATAAAAAACTAAATAACCATTATGACTATGTACATGTCCACCGGAATTCCATCAGAATCTGTTACTGAGCTGGAACGAGGCTAGGAGAATCCAGCTAGGTGAAGTTACATCCATGTCGATTGGTGTCACATCTGTCACGGTGAAGCAGACTTGAGTCTGACTCAGTTCTTCCATATGTACTGGATGTGGCCAATTTCCTCCTCACCATGCTGCTAATAGAGAGGTGAAGAAGACTCTGTGTAGCTCCATCCATCATAGAATACATCTTATGAAAGACCTCCATGGCAGTGAGTCTGTGGTCAAGCTCTGCCTGTGAATAGAAGGACAAGGAATTGCAGAGAAAGGGCGGGTAATGAGTGAGTGGTTACACCTCTGTGTGGTTAATAATGATATTTATTTATAGTCTGCTTGTGTTGCAGACTATGGCTTTTGACCCAACACTAACAGTGACCATGTCTGTAAACAAGATTTCAGACAATGGGAAGATTGTGTTTTTGTTTTTTTTTGTCTGTATATTTTTGCATGTCTGTAAACATGCGATGCACCAATCTGTGTACTAACCAATCTATGAAGCTGTGATGTGCATTCTTTTGCAGATTCTAATTTCATTTAAAAAAATAAACATGCTGAGGAGGGCAGTGGTAGCTCAGTGGTTACGATGTTGGACTACTGATTAGAAGGTCATGAGTTTGATCCCCAGCACCACCAAGCTGCCACTGCTGGGCCCTTGAGCAAGGCCCTTAACCCTCAGTTGTGTAAATGAGATAAATGTAAGTTGCTCTGGATAAGGGCATCTGCCAAAATGCCATAAATGTAAGGAGGAACAACCACCAGAAACTTGCCCTTCTGCTTCATGCCTTTGGTTTTACATTTACTTTTTTACTTGTCCTGTCTTTGCTTGTCATGTCAGTGGTTTGTTTTCCTGATTATGTTCACCTGTTCCATGTTTCCCTTATTTTACTCCCATAGTCCTTTTTTTTAAACAATTAATGGATTTACGGATTTAGAGATTACTCATCCTATGAATGACTACGATTTTGGTACACTATAAATGAAGATGCCAAAACTCACTTGTCCTGCCATGTTGCAGTAATCAAAGCTTAACACATGTCTTCAGTGTAATGAATCTTTCTTTAATTTAATTAGGATAAAAACTTTTGATCATTGTAAACAATTATTTAATTTTTCATTTCAAATAATTGTTTTTTTTTATTTTAAAAAGGCTGTAGACTTCCTCCATAATTGCAAAAAGGAACAACAAAAATATTTTGAATTTTATATTTTTTCCTTAACTAGCATGAACTTCATCAGTAGTACCTTTATTTTCTCGTTCTGCAGATAGCAGTCACTTTCCACTCATTCATTTTTTTCCCCAGTAAATTTACATTTAATTTGTTCCTCTTTTGTGTTTATCTGTGGACTTTGATGTTCAGTTATAATGCAGCTCTGCTCCTGCTCTCTGCCCACTGTTCAAACCTCCAGAAAACCATTACGTTTCCTAGCAACATGACACATGGTACACACAGTAATGAACAATGAGGCAAACAAGTACTAAAATATGTTATCT
Source organism: Pangasius krempfi (assembly GCA_037576825.1). Taxonomy (NCBI): domain Eukaryota; kingdom Metazoa; phylum Chordata; class Actinopteri; order Siluriformes; family Pangasiidae; genus Pangasius; species Pangasius krempfi. The sequence continues at coordinate 30,142,808 of CM074974.1, read as the reverse complement.
GTTAGTTCTACAGTCAGAAAAATGAGCGAAATATAAATAAATAGTTTCAGAAATCCTGGCCTAACTGACTTTTGAGGCTCACTTTCACACCGGTTGTAATTAACCTTCCTGTTGTGTTCCTGTCCAATTTGGCTGATTTGCTGTTTTCCTAGTTATAAACAGGGTTGCTAGGGTCACAGTTTTTATGGCAAACTAGGCTAGTTTGGAACATTTCTGGGGGCTTATTTAATACTAATCTACAAGCTGCCAAGATCTGTTTTTAAAGCAAATAATCAGAATGAAATCTAATAAATTTCTGAAAACATGGCAAACAAAGGAAACGTATGTGTAAGTGCAGATAGTGAATCTACGATGTACAGAATCATTTCTGTTGTAAGTTTTGTCATAGAGATTGGGAGAGGGGAAGAGGGATTATGGAGTGAATAATGTACATACTAGGTGATAACAGAAAGGCATAAACTTGATGACCACACAAGGAATGAGAACATGAAGAATAATTCTTCTCCCTTTTCCAATGGCAGAATTTTTGGGCTAGTTTGTGAGATGTAGTTTCAAATTTTTCTCATACGTGGCAACCCTGGTTATAATTTCGACCCCAACTCTGCAGCCCGAGGGACATTAAAAAACAAGCAACGTCTGCAAGAAGTGCAGCGAATACATCTGCAAGGTACACACTCATGAACTCATACATAAACACACTCATGCACACAAATGGGACTGACTGAACCTGTTGGATTTGGAAATGAAACGTTGCATTTTTTTTTTCAACTCTGTGGCATTGTTTGTTTTCTCTCATCCTATGATTTAATCTGTGCTTGCAAAGCCAATAAAGTGTGTTGTCTTATGTCACACTTTGGAACTTCTCATTCTAACCTTTTAACCTGATTAAATTTGTAATGCTTAAAAGCAAGTTTCTTGGTTAAACTTTGACAAAGCAGTCTCTCAGACCAGTCTTTGATCAACACTCAAGGAATTTCCTCTGGTATCTGGTCTACTGTGCTTATTTTATTGAGAAATGAGTGGTATAATTTTCATGTAAGTGAGGTTTATTCACCATAAATTCCAAAAAGGAATGTAAATCTTGTGATGATGGCTAGGAATGGTGTTGCTTAAAAGGTGATGCAACAGTAGGTGATGATAAATCTTTTTAAGATGCAGTTTTAAGTGACCTGCGTGAAAAAAGAAGGAAGTCTGACTTGAACACAACACAGCACTCAGTAACTGTCTTGCCTTCAGTACCAACACTGGAAGACTACATATGCAGGAACCTTTTTTAGATTTACAACAGCCTCAAACTCTAATAAATAATATAATACAAACAGATAATGAATAAAAAAGGTAAAAATAATTGTCGAGTAAATACAAATAAAATATAATAAGAAAAATAAATAACTGTAAATATAGCCATTGAGGAAGGGAAAAAAAACAAACTGACTGGCTGGAATATTAGACAGTTAGATCAGGCCACTATGTCTATATCTGAATTTGTTTAGAGCAACAAATATCCATATCTGTATTCGGATTTGAATCAGAATTGGGCATGGCATTTTTAAATAAACATGAACCCTACCACCATCCCCCAAAACACTGGGGAAAAAAACTACTGCTGGAAACGTTATTCATCTCCTGAATTTGTACAGTTTCTCAACCTCAGCTACATCACTCAAGTTCATAAACAAACTTTCTGGAAAGCTAATGTAACTGAGTAAGCTTGGGAGCTATGTTTCAAAATAACAGTGTCTTTCCCAAATCAGGGAACTGTTGTTTATAGTTGTGACCAAAAGGCATTTAATGATATTTTATCAGATGTACTTTAGTTTTTGGGTTTGTAATATTCCAGAAAGATCAATAAAGTTCACTGGACACAATAGTGCGATCTACTATAAAGCTGGGACACAGCCAAAATGGGTCTTTTAAACAGAACTTCATTATAATGTCTGTATGACTTTCCAGGAAGAATTTATTTAATAATGATGAAAAACATGCAGAGCCAGCATATACATTACTGAGCATAGTCTGTGTGGGCTCGTATAGAGTGGCAGCTCTATACATGAAAGCATTTTTTTTTGTGAATTACCATACTGTGTAGAAATATTTTAGAAATATAGCTACTGGAGCATCCCGCATACACACACTGCGATTTCATGACTTAGTATCTCGTAGCTTCATTAAGTTGTGCGCACGAGTGAAAAACAAAACAAAACAGAAAAATAATAAGATGTGCTAGATCAAGTGCTATTCTCTGAGCTGCTGAATAATGAGTGTGGAAGCCATTTTATAAAATTTGCAGTGATTAATTTGATAGTCACAACTAGGACTATTCATGCAGCAATATATTGGTGATATACTAGACTCAAGTCTTATATCACGTCTTTTTGTTTTTCATTTTTAAACTCTCTCTTGATTTTATGTTATATTACATTTGACAGCAACAAGGGCTATTTCCTTCTTTGGTCCACATTTTCTATCCCTTTGGGTTTGAAGCTAGGTGTGTAAAGGCAGATCTCTTGACACTACTGAAAACCCGTTTAAGACGTTTGTACTCAAGAAGAAAAAACTGGTAACCTCAGAGCTGTGAAATACATGCAGGTGATTTCAATAAACAGAAAGAGGTGATCAGAAAATTGACTTAAGCAGGTGTGTAACCTGACTCTGAATATGTGTAACTTTCCCTGTGTAAATATTAACGTAACTTTTGAACTGAATGACTGACTCTGAATATGGCACAATGTAGATGATTGAGCATCTGTGAAGGATGTTTAGATATCATATCTTGTACATAACACATATTCCTCAAGTCAGCACTGTAGATAATCTTTTATTTAAAGTCAGCATTTTGGAAAATTGATTGAAATTAGGGATGAAGAAGGCTGTACGGACGGCATTTAAAAATAAATAAATGGTGGATTACACATGCTGATTATTGTTTCACTGAGTCATTCTGGCTTCCTTTTACAGTACAAATGGGAGAAAATGGCAAAAAAAAAACTAACATATACTGTATATATATATATATATATATATATATGAAGGGAGAAAATCGCTCATTGTAGCTGTGAGGAATGCTTTATTACAGATCTTTGTCTTGGTCCTGTCTTATCTTTTGTTCGCTGCTTTCAGACTATGTACAATTTCTTTCTCACAAAGACATGGTTTTACAAAATAAAATCCAGTGAATTAAATTGATTTTGATTTTAATTATATCTTCTGCCAGACAGCAGTCCATTGGGCTACAGTGGAATACACTCCAAGCTGGACAGAAGCCAGAGATCTTACTGGAGAGAGGAAGACACAATTTAATTAAAGATTAAATAACATTCAGATGACACTCAATACATATTTAGTATTTATGAATTCATAATAAGTCTCTCCTGGTAGTGTGTCAGATATAGAAATACATCATATACCCAAAGGATTGTGTGTGTGTGTGTGTGTGTGTGTGTGTGTGTGTGTGTGTGTGTGTGTGTGTGTGTGTGTGAAATCACAGTGCACAGTACATATAATATATAGTCCTTTGACAAATCACTTGTCTAAGGCAGAAACTGAAGTGTGTGGGTTTTAAGGTAACCACCAGGCACTTGGGAGGGAAAAAAGCTGCCACTTCTTTTTAGCTCACATGCAGACTTTCTTTCTTCCTATTCTAGGACAAAGATGCTACATACAGCATTTAATAAGAAAGTGTGCATGTGTACACTTACTAATGACCCTTACAATTAAAATTATTTGTAAAATGTTAAATTTGATGCTTTTTTGTGTAGTCTTTTTCTTTTCTTTCTCTTTCAGCCAAAAAAGTGCCGTATTTGACTCTATATGGCTAAAATTTTCAATGATATCCCTAATAAATCTAATTAACTGATGTTGCCTATATGTGTCTAATTTTAAGTGGGCCATACAGTCAGGTCCATAAGTATTTGGACAGTGACACAATTTTCATAATTTTGCCTCTGTACACCATCACAATGGATGAAAAATGAAGCAATGAAGATGCGATTGAAGTGTAGCCTTTCAGATTTAATGCAAGGGGTTTAACATTTACATTTACATTTATGGCATTTGGCAGGCGCCCTTATCCAGAGTGACTTACAATAGTGCTTTTAAGTCTATCAAAAATACATTCTGATATTGGCTCACTAGGTCACAAACTAGGAACACCATCAGCCCAAAACTCTGTTGGG
>CM074974.1:30081234-30118855 GCA_037576825.1 Pangasius krempfi | reverse complement strand
CAACAGAGTTTTGGACTGATGGTATTCCTAGTTTGTGACCTAGTGAGCCAATGTCAGAATGTATTTTTGATAGACTTAAAAGCACTATTGTAAGTCGCTCTGGATAAGGGCGTCTGCCAAATGCCATAAATGTAAATGTAAATGTATTTCATGCTAACAACATGAGAACAATAACGTTTTCAACACATTGATAGTCAAAAGTTTTGGAACCCTCTGTATTACCATTTGTGGCTAAACTCCAAGAAATGACTTCAGGTACATTTACTATAGGAACAAACTATCTAAGTAAGAAATAGATAGTGAGAAATGTGTGACTTTTTTTTTTATTTTATTGACTTTAAAGACAGTTAAGAGTTCTATTGCAATCTGAGAGTGGATGAGCCCTTGCATACAAATATTTAGAGATTTCATTATTTTAAAGATTTTGTTTCTTATTTAGTAAAAGTGGTTCAACTGCAATAAAAAGGAGGGGAAAAAAAACGTTTGACTGACAATGTGTAGAACTCTCAACATTAATATAATTGAAAAATATGTTTGTCTGGAGGGTTTAATTTAACTTTAACAGCTGAGTGGCCAGATGTTTAGTTTCAAGTTTTCTGTGTTTTTCAGTTTGGCATCAAAATGATAATAAAATACATTACACTTTTGCATTAAAGTTCCCTTAACTCCCATAACCCTCATTCGGGATAAGTTCACACCTTTTACAGTTTAGTTTGATTTGATTTAATTTGAATGTGTTTATTTCTGTAAAGCTGCCTTGTGATAATGTCCATTGTTAAAAGTGCTATACAAATAAAATTGAATCGAGCGAACATAAACCATCATGTTAACAAAGTACCAATTCTGTTCAGTTTTATACGTATAGCACTTTTAACAGTGGACATTGTCATAAAGCAGCTGTACAGAAATATACAAATTCCAGATATAAATTTTACATTTCTAAATTTATCCCTAATGAGCGAGACAGAGGTGACGGTGGTGAGGGAAAAACTTCCTGAGACTTCATGAGGAAGAAACCTTGAGAGGAACCAGACTCAAAAGGGAACCCATCCTCATCTGGGTGACACCCGATAGTGCGATTATAAATAATTTCCTTCTGTAACTGTGTACTACATGGACACACAGTGCAGTTCCGTAACCAGCAACTTATGAATGAGCATCAGAGTTATTTCTGTATTTATTATAGCTTTTACTCAAAGTCTGTTGAATCAAACTGAAGTTATTAACTGTTCAATTATGAAGTGAAAGTAAAGTGACTTGTGGCCAAGTACGGTGACCCATACTCGGAATTTGTGCTCTGCATTTAACCCATCCAAGTGCACACACACAGTAGTGAACACTCACACCCGTGAACACACACCCGGAGCAGTGGGCAGCCATTTTAGCTGCCGCGCCCGGGGAGCAGTTGGGGTATCGGTGCCTTGCTCAAGGGTCTCACCTCAGTCGTGGTATTGAGGGTGGAGGAGGGCGCTGGTCATTCACTCCCCCCACCTACAATCCCTGCTGGACCCGAGACTCGAACCCACGACCTTCGGGTTACAAGTCCAACACTCTTATTGAAGTTTTTCCTCACATAAATGTTGATGTAACTTTTTTCAGTCACTGACTGACTGAATAATTGAATAAAGATTTATTTTCATTAAGTTGGGTCTCAGTGGTGACAATTTCAACAGATCCTGTAATCACTGGAGAAATCCACACTTCAGAACTCAGCAATCTTTTAATTAGTGCCTAATCTACAAACCCTAAAAGTCAATGTCTAACTCCGAGTAATTAGGAGCGAAAGCCAGAAAAATAAATGGAACTTTCCAGCAAAGTTTTACACAGAAGCGCATGGATAAGTAACATTACACGTCTTTTTAATATTAAATCACTTCTCTCAGTAATGAAACTATGAGTTTAAAAAAAAACAGGATTACAGCAGCTCATTTAAATAACAATCCCGTGTGTGTGTGTGGGTGGGTGAGGAATTTTTTTTTAAAGGGTGAACATATTGTTCTTTTCTTGTTCAGAGACATACAAGACATCTGCTAATTAGACGCCAGTGCATGATGAATGATCTGCAGAAGTAATTAATTTAACATGTTAAAGCTCGCGTCATCAAACATTCATTTTAACCCCTGTGTAGTGTGTAATTATAACTCTCGGGGTTCTCTCTCTGGGTCCTTCTGTTAGCTGTGATCATTCCAAAAGGAACATGCATTTTGTAAAATATCTCACAGTATTTTAAATATCTATAAAGTATTAAAAACAAAAACAGTAGAGCATAAATCTCCATTTTTCAACGCCTCAAAACTTGAGTTATGTGAAAACATGCCCAGCTCCAGGGTCCCCAGTTCTATCCGGAGCTCAGGTTACTGTCTGTGTGTGGGTTCCTCCTGGTTCTCCAGTTTCTTCCAACCTCCCAGAAACATTCTAGTAGGTGGATTGGTGACTCTAAGACCCTCCATACATGCATAGATATTTTTAAAAATGTATTTTTCAACACTGCTTTAAAAAAGACTGTCTGCATAGACAGTGTTATTTAAAAACACTCGCATGAGCAGGCCGGTCAGTTAGGTACTCATAGTAGCCTGTGTCATAAACTGTCCCATAAAACACATCGAGAATAACATTCAGAGCTGGATATTGAGCGGTAGAGAAGGGAAAACTCGAAAACACCAACATGGCTGAAAGTTCATTCATTTATTCATCGTTAGTAACTGCTTTATTGTGTGTAAAACTGTGTAAAAACTCCTGAGCTACAATTTCAGGTCTTTTTTTTAAAGGAAAAAAAAAGAAGCCAGGATTCTGCAGTTAACCCACACCCTTGTACAGCTCAGTGACTGACTCTTCTATAACATCAGGCCATGGCTGTTTTATGTTGTTGGCCCTGCTGAACTCATCTGGCTATCACAGGACATGTCTCACTGAGTCTTGACTTTTTGGCAGGAAGAACATATTGTTTGTAGAGGCAGTATCATAATCTTCAAGCTGTGGCTTGTTGTGTTACAAAATATAGTAATAAATAATTCATATAAATAAAAACACACTGCATATCTAGGCCCTGATTTAGTAAAGTTTTGCACCCACAAAAAATTACCTTTCTGTTTTGTCCGTTTGCCCTAATAGATGTGCAAAGAAAAGGGGGTGGAGACAATGAAATTGATTACTTCTTTCACACTTGCCATTTATTATTAAACAGCTAGTGTATGTTTTACATGTAATACTTGAAGAATCCACCAGCTGGGCCAAATGCGTCAGCTTTTAAAAAGAGTTTTTTGGTCACAAAAACTTCAGAAGTTGAAAATGTTTGATTTTTCTGAAAAGCATTAAGTGACATCAAGCTCTTTTTTTTAACTCCCAGCCAATCAGGTCACAGCTAAGGGTACAAGTGAGAAAAAACACCATGGAAGACAAAATGCAGATGAAAAATGAATCTTGTAAATCCGGTCGGTTTTCTGCCACCAAAGTGAAATCGAGACAAAACAAACATTTCATCTCCAGTTTTACACCAATTTTTAGTTTCTTTGTCTATATTGCTAGTAAATCTAATTTAATTTTAAATCTAATCTAGAGGGTAAATTAGTTAAGCTGCTTTGTGACAATGTCCATTGTTAATAGTGCTGTACAAATAAAATTGAATTGAACAGAAGTTAGTCAGCTGATAGCCAGGACTGGTAAGAGTGGTGTTATGAGTACCGTGTGTGTGACTTCTGGGCCGCATTTTTCTACCGAGTAGGAAAGCAGCTTAATTTATCAAATTGTTCTGACTGAAGGGCAGGTATTAAATCTGTGGGAGCCCATTTCTGCTAGGTAAAGACAAAATTCTACCATTTACCATGTCTTCATAAAGAGATCTAGACATCTAAACTATTCCTTAACATCTGAATATAGTCAATTCTCACATTTTATATTCAAAATTCCACGCACTTTCACACCTCTGATGCCAACAGCACATAAAGAGGCTGTAATTCTTTCTTTTTACATTTACCTTATAAACTTTAACTTTACGTCTCGCCACCTTTAATCAGCGTCATATGTAAGAACAAACCGAGGACAAATCGCACGCACAGAAACCTCTGCGAAATATTTTATTTCACTTTTCACTCAACATCATTTACACAATCAGCCTTTGTAAACCACAGACAAACACACCCACTAACTGCAGGGGTAATTTATCAGATTGCACAAGCATATTAGCACTCGATATTTCAGAGCTTTATAAATCAGTACCACAGTGTTTTGCATTAACCATTACTTTTGGGATATTGTGTGATAAATTGACTACCAGGCGGGGAGGTTTTTGCAAAGGTTTCTCGAGAGTCATCATTCTATATGGGTTCAGAGATTTGAATGTATGATATGCAGTGCACTCAGTCAGAAACTCCTGGCTGAGCTGTGAGGTTGTGTATCTCTCTTCTAGGGCTTACTTGTTTCCTTTTGCTCCCCTAAAGCTGCCTTGGCCACCCCATTTCCCTAGCTCTTGAATCAGCAAAGCAGGCGCAGGGAGTTCATTCTTTGTACAGAGCACATGGTTATTCAAGATTCAAGATTCAAAGAACTTTATTAATCCCAGGGGGAAATTGCTTTGCCATGTCACAATTGCTCTCAAGAAGAAAGAAAGAAAAGAAAGAAAGAAAGAAGAAAAAATAAAATAAAATATAAAAAAAATAAATAAATAAATTGATACCTATACAGTATACAAAAAAGTAAATCAATAAATTAAAAATGCGTAGTGAAACATACCCATAATGATGTAAATGTTGAGTATGATAAGTCCAGTGTGGTAATGGTAATTAAGTACAGTCAGGTATGTAGTCCATATTGCACACTAATCTAAGTATTAATAAATAGGCAGTAATAATAATAATAATAATAATAATAATAATAATAATAATAATAATAATAATAATAATAATAATAATAATAATAATAAATTTGTATTGCACATTAAAGTCTTATTGCACATGAATTGAAGACTTGAGTACTTACATTTACAAATATACATTTGCTGATTTGGCTGATTCTTTTATCCAAAGCAACTTACAATTGATATAGGATACAACTGAGCAGTTGAAGGTTAAGGGTCTTGCATAAGGACCCAACAGTGGCAGCTTGGCGTTGTCGGGATTTGAGCTAATGGCCTTCGGATCAGTAGCCCAAAGCCTTAACCAATGAAGCACCGCTCCCCTATAGAACTTTGTATGTGAAGTGAAGTGATATGTAGCCAAGTGTGGTGGCCCATACTCGGAATTTGTGCTCTGCATTTAACCCATCCAAGTGAAACACACACACACACACACACACACACACACACACACACCAGTGGGCAGCCTTTTTTGCTGCGGCACCCCAGGAGACTCTGCGGCAATCCCTGCCGGACCTGAGACTCAAGCCCACAACCTTCAGGTTCAACCAGGTTACAAGGCCGACTCGCTAAGCATTAGGCCACGACTGCCCCCATCTGTCATCTTTATATAAAAACATCTACATTATGTCCTTACATATTATACATCATAGTAAAAATGTACCTACTTGTTCTGCTCTGGTAAACATCAGGATGACTGGGGGCCTCATTTATCAAACGTGCATGCGCACGGTTTTGTGCTTAAACCGTGTGTTCACATGTTTCTATGAATTGAATGAGATTGAGTCTTGCTTATGCATGAGGATGTGCATATATTTCCGCACATTCCTGACCATACGTATGCAGGAACCTCTAGTGGTAGAACAGGTAATAGCAGGTAAACTAACTATGCACAGCTTCTATAACACATTTATCATATCGGCAACTGAGAGAGTAATTACTGATTTCGGCACTCACAAGATGCAGACAGATGGCACAAACAGAATGTAAAGTAAAATCGTATAAAATGCACATTGAAAGATGGATTGGGATTAGGCCTTGTTTGGAGATTTGGCTCATGCAGCTTTGCGGAGGGAGGAAAGTGTTTTTTAGCACCACTGGAAACTCTATGCTGAAAGTGAGGAGTGGATCATCAGTCCATTTCCTTTGTCCAGTGCAGTTTTAGTCGATCTCAATTCTTTTAACTACGAGTAAATTTCAAAGAGAATTTGCAGACAGTACTGGCATTTTCCAAGCCACTACAAGCTGAATAATGACACATCTTACCTTCGTTCATATTGCTCACACTGCAATACATTACCAACAGAAAAGAGCAAAAATGAAGAATTTTCATGCCATCCCATGAAAATTCATCGTTTTAAATGTAATTGGGGAAATAGAATGCACACACATACTCATAAAATGTTTATCATGTTTATTTATTTATTACACAACTTGTAAATGTGCCAAATAAACCTTTTTTTGTTTTGCTCTACTTCATGCAACAGCATCTTTACTTCATTGTCAGTGATGTTCCTCTTCTTGGACCTTTTGGCATGATATGTGTCGTCTGAAACAAGTGAAGTGATGTGAAGTGACTTGTGGCCAAATACGGTGACCCATACTCGGAATTTGTGCTCTGAATTTAACCCCTTCCAAGTGCACACACACAGTAGTGAACACACACCCAGAGCAGTGGGCAGCCTTTTTAGCTGCGGCGCCCGGGGAGCAGTTGGGGGTTCGGTGCCTTGCTCACCGCAGTCGTGGTATTGAGGGTGGTAGAGAGCGCTGGTCATTCACTCCCTCCACCTACAATCCCTGATGCTCAAACCCACGACCTTCGGGTTATAAGTCCGACTCTCGAACCATTAGGCCACGACTGCCCAATGACTGTGCAACACCACAGGCAGGTTACTGTGCTTTTTAAAGGGACGTTGGTTACCATATATGGTGATTTGAGGGTGTGTGTTTATGCAAATAAGTGTGGCCATGCACAAGTACATCAATTTAGAATGTGTGGGATTTATCAATTGACATGGCATCCAGGTGTGTACGCACGTGATAAATACTCATTTTCTTATGCATATGGGTTGGTCTTACCACACATTTAGTACTTGCTCTATGCATGTGTTAATAAATGAGAGCCCTGGTCTTTGATGGTCTCCTTGGAGGACATACTACCACTTCCTGCTCTCCATCCTGCCTTAGGTGGACTTATAGACAAGTGACAAAAAACTATGGCACTTTAATACTTTGGGTGCATTTATTTTGCTCTCCACATGTCCCTGTAGAGGAAAGTGTCCCTGCAAATCAATCCAATCATCTCTGTTTGATCATCTTTATCCTATGATGAAACATTTCTATCCTGATGGGCAAGGTCACTTTTAGGATGACCTGAAAATGATGTAATTCAAATGCCCGGTTCTCTCCCGTACCATCAACACACCAGCTGTGGGAATACCTTTTGGATAATACAGAGCCAGAGATTAAAAAAAATCTACACCAATTCGTTGAAGCTGTTCTGGTGGCTTAACACCATACTAAATTACATTCTGTTGGCTTTTTCTTTAATCTGTCACCTGTCTATATGACTCTTTATTGCTTTGTCTTGAATATTGCTGTGGTCACACTTCAGTAAGAAACTCTACACTCATACTCAATCTGCCAACATTGTGAGTCATGGTGAGAAGGATTTGGGTCACTCTTGATGTCCATCTTTGTCTCATTCTGCACTGCCTTATGTTCTGATATAACAAGAGCACAACTTTATTGCTGAAATGAGGTCCACTTGGTGCCTGCATCTGGACAGTGCTGGGTATCTGCAATGAACTGAAGCCTGAATACAATAGGATATGTAGGATATTTGTTCCTAATGGTCACCTCACTGTAGACAACCATAGTTGATGCAAAGTCAGAGACCCCCATCATTCTTGGGTATGAAGAAATTAATCCTTCCTCAGAAATGCAGTCAGTCATAGCTTGAGATTCAAAGCTTAAAGGGGTGATGATCATAATCTCCCTTGCCGATGCATAGTGTCAGGGATCAATTTATATACACAATCTTAGAGATGTTGAAGGCCTTGCCTGTGCTAAGTTGCTGTAATGCTTCAGGAATTTCAAGTTCTATGACAGGTGGCTTCATTTTAAGTGCACTAGATGTATCCCTTGGCTAAACAGCACCTTGAATTGGTCTGGTAGAGGTGTAATTGTCACTTCTCCCAAGCCAATGTTTTTTTTTATTTTTATCATGAACAGGGAATGACTGGGTAGAATAGAAAGGGATTTAAAATTGTGAGAAAAGTGGTAATTTTATCTCAGGACCATAATCAATAAAGGTTGTCTATCTAGTCAATGAGTATGCACCTGCTGAATCTATTTCCACAATAGAGCTGTTGCGATTGCTGCAATTACATGTGCGGGAAGCTGGGTAGCAATAGCAGCTGCATATTACTGGGTTAATTGTTTGCCCTTTAAGCATTGCTCTGTCTGGTGGAGCTAAAATATAGCTCCTCTTGTAGATCTCGCCAGTACTGATTTGTCAGACCGCAGTTTACCTTTTGATCAAAATCAGATGCATATGAACTGAGATGGTTTCTTGATCATTACAGCTAGGGTCTTGTTGATCCACATGCCCAATAGAAAGATCAACCAATTACTTCAGATATACTCAAACCACTGTGAAGTACTTTTTAATGGGAAATCAAGAGGACTGCAAGACAAGGACTAGGGAGCAGGTTGTGCTCAGAAGTGTATCAGTCATTACACTGATTACACAAGAATTCTCGTTTGTGGCTCGGGTAACAGGTAAGAACCTTGGAGGATTGATAGTTGTGGGCCTTGCTGGCATACATTCATATCTCCTGTGTGGCCTTCACCAGTTATACAATGATCATAGAAAACTGCCTCAACTGCTTTCGCTGGGCTTCTGGAACAGCTTAATGGTTGGTTGAATTAATATTTAAACTGTTGCTTATGCTTGACTAATGTTCTGGTATAAAGATTAGAGCGCATGCTGAAGATGCTTGTTTAGTACATTCACTAAAGTAAATTTATTTATCCATTTATTATGCTGTATGTAGTGTATGAAATTTCACTCCCTTTCATTTTTCACCAGAAGGAGGTAGTGAGATAGCAAGCAGTGAGAACTTAGCAAGCCAGGCAAGGCACAAAAACGTAAACCAGTTTCGTCAACTTATTGCTAGATTCCCTGAATGTTTAGACCCCATTTGTGAATTTTTTTTTTTTTTTTTTTTTTTTTTTTTTTTTTTTTTTTTTTTTTTTAAGTCTAGTGAAAATTTTTGAGCAGATCTTGGTGACTGTCCTGCACTGGATACAGCTCTGCAGCTCTCAACACAGCTGCTGGTTATACGAGTTGAGAGAACAGGTTCACTCAACTCACTACAAGCCATCATCCAATCACTGATCACCAATGTTCCCAGCATCCAATCACTGATCACCAATGTTCCCAGCATCCAATCACTGATCACACGTGTTTTCCCAACGTCCGATCATTGTTTGCCTCACCCACACACACTGTTGTTTGTTGTTCTATTCTCTATTCTTGGCGATATTTACAGTACTAAAAGTGAGTTATTCCATCTGTAACCGTTTCCTTCATGTCTATTGTCTGGCTCCTCACTACCACTGCTTCATTTTGTCTTGCGTTCTTGATAGAAATGATAGAATCTTGTAAATGTGTAAATAGTTAGTTTGTGGTGCTGTGACCAAAGACAACTTCTTTCTCTGTTTGTGGTACAACGCAACTCAAGAGCCCGGCGGACTCAGGGTGGGATGAGCGTTTATGTGAAAACGTGCCCCGCACGATATCAAAAATGCAAAACAAAATGAAACGTAACAAACTTGGTTGGCTTGGTTCAGTTCAGCTCACGCGACACCCATGAGCACGTGCTAGCTACTTTTTGAGTATGTGGAAGCTACTCTCCCCTGCTTTCAAACTGAGCCATATTTACAAAATAAATGACTCGAGAGCACACACCGGTTTCACGGTTGGTTTGGAATCCAGTTTTTAATATTCAGACGAACCATAAAGAACACATTTTAAACATTTTCTCATTTTAGTTACAAAGAAAAGGGTCACTGAAAAAAAGAGAGCGTCTCGTTTCATTCACAGAAAAAAAAAATTGGAACAGAAGAGGAACAGCCTATCAGATATCAGATATGTTTTGTATTTTCAATTTATTACTTTTTTTTTTTTCCTCATAAAAAATTCCCCACCCAAAATATATAAAATTAAATGTGTAACCAAGGTATATACAGGGCACGCTGGCCTCACTTCGCTATGGATATTAAGAATGGTTGAGGTATACGACTGAATGGACAAACTGGGAGAAAAAAAAAAAAACAGATTGAAAAAATGAATGAATAAAATTAAATAGAAGGTGGATGAATGCCACGACTGCTTCGAGGAACAAGCACAAGAGGCAACGCTGGCGAGGGACGTTGCGTTTGCGTGTGCTGGTGCATCTCTGCTTTGGCGAGGTGTTCGGGTGGTCAATATATACAAAGGACATACGTTAGCGTTAGGAATGAGGGATCATTTCAATGCTCGCTTTTATTTGTTTAATAATAGGTACACAGTATTTATCACAAAAATATTATTTATTGTTTTTATTTACTCTTTAATTTATAGATGTTGACTTGAGAGCCAGATGCCGATACACATGCAAGTTTTGAAGTGGAATTGGAAAAGAACAGTAATGTACAAAACAATAATTACAGTTTCATCAAAATACACCTTCTTTCACTTAGCACCTCTTATTTTATTATTACTATTTTTTTAATATTGTTTTACTCAAGCACCATAGTTGTTGACGTTTCTGTATGTCGTTTGTGTTGCACAGCACCGATTCCGACTCCATTGGGGAGGTCTGTCTTTCTCTCGTTCCCTCGTTCTCCCCCCTTGTTTGTCTCGCAGCTCTCCGTTCTGCCACTCCTCCGTGTCCTTCTCCTTTTTTCCCCCCTCCATTACAGGTTTTTTTTTTTTTTTTTTTTTTGCGTTTCACACCCTCCGAGTAGAAGGTAGCATGATTTTATGATATATTCAGCAAAAAAAAAAAAAACGTTCCTTAACATCATGACTATCATTCAAAACTTGCATGTGGCTTGAACGGAGGCTGGGTGATTCGACGGTACAATTTTTAAAAAGATAAAACAAAACAAAAGTCCTTCCCTGTCAAGTTTTTTTTTTTTTTGTTGTTGTCATCGTGATGTCGTTCTTGGTTTTGATTTTAGCCAAGGAAGCAAGCCGGACCGACTTCGAATCCGAATTTCTGATTGGGATCCCCGAAGTCGTTCAGCATGACGTCGGCGATCGGAAGCTGCTCGATTTTGGGCGTGTCGATCTCGATAACAGTTTTCCCGTGACCTTTCCTCAACTGCAGAACAAACAGAGACAAAATTATGCAAATTATATCAGCATCAACACTTTCGAAACCTTTCCATATGTGGTTATTGAATCAGTGAGTACTGAATGAGTGATATGTAAAGAATAAAGCTGGGTGTGTTCTGCTGTTACAGTAAACTAATCAAGGACTGGGTGGTGTAATGAAGCTACTGTACTGGAGTTACTGTTACACCCCTGAAGTTGATTATTTTCCTATAACAGCATGTCCTCAAACTTATACCGCAGCAATATGCCGACTCTAACTTTTTTTTATTAATTAACAAATGGCACGTCATAATTTTTATCCATTTATAGTTACACACATGTTGTGGAAAGTCTGTGGAAAAAAAGTTCCCTCAGCAGTCTCTCGTTATACTCTCTCTCTGAGAGTGGAAAAAAAAAACCGCAGCTTCTTATGTACCTCCTCTGTCCATGTTATCAAAGCTCTGGCACTGGAGACTCCTTCCATAAATGTTAAATGAACCTCCTCACAGAAAACTTCAGTATATCAATGATGGCATGTTATTTAATCTGTTTATGAGGAGCATCTACCATACAATTCCCCATGAATGAGCTGTTACTATAGAAACGATAACGTATTAAAAGGAGCGCATTAATATAAAGCTATGATCTGTAGCCGCACTAGTGTCGCAGAACAGCATCTGACCAATCAGAATCCAGAATTTAGCAGCTCTGTAGTATAAAGAGCAGGATATAGCTGTGTGTGAACGTGGCGTGTGGGAGGAGGTTGAAGTTTCATACCGAGCAGGAGTCGGACAAGGCCTTCATGTAGGGGCTGTTGTCGTAGGACATCTCCTCATCGTTAGAGCCGAGGAAGCGCAGGGCTCTGTCGTAGTTGTCCGCCGCTGCGTCGTGCCAGCCCACGGACTGGTGGCAGATGTAGGTGAAGTTTTGCCTCACCGAGGCCGTCAGTAGTCTGAGGAACGTCATCTGCACTGAGTTTATTGAGTTGCCCTCGGCGTCCACGTACGACAGCTGGTCATGGCCGGGAACAAAAGGAGGGATTAGTGCCTGAGAAACATCATTAGCAAACTATTTTCTGTAAACTCACTCTCTCTCTCTCACTCACACACACACACACACACACACACACACACACACGAAATAATATTATGCTTTCAGGCTGTACAGAGAATGGCTTGAATACTTGAATAGAAGGAGATATATAACGAGGCAGATGTTTTTCTTTTTTTTTCTGTCCCTCTATCTCCCTGCTGAATGCATTAAATATGGATACGGTGTGTGTGTGTGTGTGTGTGTGTGTGGCCTTTTGTGCTGAAGACCTTGGGTCAGTGCATCTTAAAAAGCATTTCAAAAGCAAATCTGCTATTACTGTGTATTTATGTGGCAGAGAAGGACAGTGAAGAGGAGTTCGCTCTGGCCCTTTAGAAACCTTTTAGCTCGGAGGAAATAAAAACAAAAAAAGAGAACTGGGGGAAAGGAGGACGAGTGCACTTACGAGATGGCCGTGCTTGAAAGAACTGTACCATGAGCCGGGCGTCTCTTTGGGCCAGGAGGACATGTGGACCTTCAGGAGTGCAGAGAAACAGAGAAATTGATTAAAAAAAAAACACACACAAACGAATTGCAAGCATTCAGATAAAGAAAGAAAAGGATGGAAAATGAAATATTTTGTATAAAACAGTATTAAATGTCTGTTCACAGTTAAGGGAGAGCTCAAAGCACTGAAACCTGACCATGATGATGATGCATCATTACATCAAAAGTGTATCATGATCATTTTATTAAGATATTGGTGAAAAGAGTATAATAATGTTCTTGATCATTAGTATCACATCAGCGTAGCACCCAGTGTCTGTAAACCTGTATATATCAAGGCAAAACTTTATGCAGTTTGCAATTCAGTCGATTAAAATCACTCCATATTTGCATTAGCCTTCAGAGATATTCTCTATATTTCCCAGCACGGGTACGGTAATGACACTCACTCCGCTGGACTTCTTCTCGGGGTTGATGCAGGTCTCGCCTCCTGCTGTGAAGTTGCAGTAGACTTTGAAGGAATCTGCGGAGCATCCCTGATTAGGATCGATGAAGTATTCACCTGAGGAGAACAAAACAAAGCGTCATGACGCACCGGTTAATACTGAGTTTATTAACCCTGAGTTACAGATCAGTTCATCTTCAGCAGCATCCAAAACGTTTTATTTTTAAGCTCTTTTATCATTATACATATTTTTTATTATTATAAATTTTTTAATTATTTGACAAATTTTTTATCTTTTATGTAAAACACTTTAGATATTATTATTATTATTATTATTATTATTATTATTATTATTATTATTATTATTATTTTAGCTGTCTAAATTAAATCTATTAAGACATATTTACTAAACATGTCACATGGTATAAGAAAAGGCTTCTGAATAAACAACTGTAATTTATATGCAGGACAATATTGATCCTTTCTTTCTTTGTTTCTTTCATGCATCAGTTTTTCCAGCAGGCACATATTCACTCTTTGGAGCCGCTCTTTCTCTGTGACTGAATCACGAATAGTGACTGATTAAGCGTATCGGAGCAGTAGGAGTAGTCTACAACACTATTCCGTTCTTCCCTGTGTAGGGAGCGTATATAGGAAATAGCACGGCCTGAACTGGAGAATGCGGTCAAGAAGGTGAAGATGGTGGAGGTCCCAGAGAGTAGAGTAAGAAATGTACCATCAAGCTGAATACCAGGGACAAGGAACTGTAGAGAAATAAATAAAAACCTTTTCATGACTCTGTGATCAGGAAGGTGACATGATTGCCACCTTACATGAGGTATGTGATTATATATGACACAAATGTACGACTTCCAGCATAATTTCTTTTAGGTTTCCTTGATGGCTGTGAATAAATGAATGAATTCTAGTAAGAACTCTTCTCTTGGAAGCTAATGTTTGGGACATACCTCTGGTTGGTGTCTATATATCAAGGCTTAGACATTAATTATGGATAACTGTGTATCTGGCATTCTTTGGGGTACTAAAAGAAAAAATGTAACTGCTTCTAGCTCTTGTGTTTGCATCAAATTCAGATTAGTTCTCCTTCCTGTCCTGAACTGGTGCCCTTCTGTCTGCTCACCATCAGGGAACTCGGGGTGAGACAGCTGCAGGTCTTTGCAGGTCCTGGCCGGGTTGTTCTGGGTGCCCATGGGGTACTTCAACCTCTCAATGTCCTGTTTGAGATTATTCAGGGAGCTGAAGATGTCCTCCATGCCCTCGCCGTAGTCCAGCCCCGCCTCGTCAGCCTGCATCTCGCTGGCGCGCCGTGACTTCTTAGGGGACCGGATGGGCAGCGGCTGGATGATCTCACCCGGGGGGCCCTGCAGTTCCAGGACAAGTTCACGTCAATCCCGTTTTATCCTTTAATTTCTCAGCTATAACATGATGCTCAAATTCAAATGCTAAAGAAATAAACATGATATACTCACAGGAGGACCAGGAGGTCCGACCACTCCAGTGTCTCCCTTTGGACCAGCAGGACCCTGAGCAAGACAGCAGAACAGGTAAAGTCAGATGCGGGTTTAAAATACTTATAAAAGAAACGCAAAGAAAAGAAATTATGCTTACGCTTGCACCCTTTGATCCCTTCGGACCTTGAGGACCCTGATGAGCAAAGGAAACCATTAATGAGAGAATCTCCCTACAGATCATTACATGAGTGTAAAGTGAGACGTGAACGAGGGACTCACAGGAAGTCCAGGAGGACCAGGAGGACCGAGGGGTCCAGCAGCACCATTGATACCCTATAGAGAAAAAAAAAGAGTCAGAAATTTTACAAGTAGCAAAAAGATGTTTGTCCAAAAACTGAGCTAAACATGCAGGGAGAGAAAAGCAGAGCGCTGATATGAAAGGCCGAGCCACTGTGAGCGCTAAATCACCAGCGAAGGCATCAGCGTGCCAGCTGGGATGAACGGCCACTCAAGCTCCAATGCAGGTTTAATAATGCATGAAGTTTCTCATGGCTTTTTTAAATCTGGGTTTCAGCGTGGCTCTGATACAGATGTGTGTGTGTCGCCTCCACAGAGAACACAGGAACATCAGGAACGAGTTTCTGCGGAAATCAGTGGAAGAGCCAGTGGAACAGAATCACAGCAGCCTGTGTGTTCACTTAATACAGTGATCATTCACTAGCTGCTCATCCATCCATCCATCCATCCATCCATCCATCCATCTATCCATCCAAAGATCAACCTATTTATCTAATGCTTTATCTATTCAGCAACCACTCATTCATCCATGCATCATTCTTCCATGGATTGTCTACGTATTTATCCATCCATCCATCCATCCATTATCTATATGTTCATCTGTTTTCCATTAATTCATCCATCTACTAATCCACCCATCCATCCATTTTCCATACCACTAATCCTACACAGGGTCGTGGGGAGCCTGGAGCCTATCCCAGGGGACTTGGGGCACAAGGCGGGCGACACCCTGGACGGGGTGCCAACCCTTCGCAGGGCACAATCACACACACACAACGGACAATTTGGAAATGCCAATCAGCCTACAACACATGTCTTTGTCCCAGGGGAGGAAACCGGAGTACCGGGAGGAAACCCCTGAAGCACGGGGAGAACAAACTCCACGCATCTACTAATTATCTAGCTATTTACCCTCTTTCCATCCCTCCACAGATCATCTATCTGTCTCTTCATCTATCCATCGGTCATTTAGCTATTTACCTAACCATTTATCTATTCATTAAGCATGCATCCATCCCTTCAAAGATCATCCAGCCATTCCTATATTTACCAGTCATCCATCTGTCTATAGATCAACTACCTATTAATCTGTTCTTCCATCCATTTATCCATTTATTTTTTCTGGCCCGGCCCGTGGTGGAATTTGGGCTAAAGCGGTGAACTGACTTTATCAGGTGTCTGTAGTGGAGGTGAAGTGGAGTTTGCCTTCACTGCTGTTAAGGATTCAGTCGGCAATCATAGGTGGGATGGAGAGAAATGGAGAGAAAGAGAGAACGAGAGGGAGTGAGTCACTTACAGAATCACCCTTAGAACCAGGTGTGCCCTGAGGTCCAGGTAATCCACGGTCTCCCTTCTCTCCCTGTTCACCAGGAGGACCGATCAGCCCGATCAGACCAGGGTGACCCTGTACACACACACACACACACACACATGCATAAGCATTAGCAAGATATTGGAGCAGGTATTAATAGGCTACAAACCAAGCTAATCAAATATAATAATTTCAGTTGTCAAGTGTAACTATTTTAGAGAAATATATTACAGAAACCAATTTAAAGCAAGCCAAGAGCATTATGAGAATGATCAACGAGCATTAAGATGAAGTTTATGCTAGCACTTAGCCCAAGGTACAAGAAGATCATTAAACAAACTTGGATTCATAAACGACAAGTTTGTGAGCCTGTAAACTCACAGAGAATATTAAGATTTTGTCTTAAATTCACCTTTTTTTCACAGAATTGTTGTAAAAGACTGAAGATTTCATGGCTGGAGGTTAAAGAGATCGGGGAATAGAGGAACCCACATTAACGTGAAGGTGACAGGGAGGAAAATTGGATCTCGCTCACCTTCTCACCCTTGGACCCGGGGTCGCCTTTCAGGCCAGGCAGTCCAGGAGGTCCCTAAAATTGGAAAGCCAACACTGATACATCAGCTCACATACAGTAATAAAGAGGAAGAGAAAGCACTCTGTAGAGGAATAGGAGAGAAAAGATATAGAGCAGGACTGATAAAACAGGAAGAGACAGGAGAGAGGGAAAGAAACGAGAGAAGGGCACTCTCACCATCGGTCCAGGTGGGCCGTCTTGTCCAGGTGCACCAGGAAGTCCTTGTTCACCCTGTGAGAAGAAGAAAAAAAAAGCATTCGGTTATATCAGGGATTATCGCCTGCTGGTGCACTTCTGGCTTGCTATCGATTCGGAGCGGATGGCAAGATGATTAATCGTCCATGAAAAAGCGTGCTCAAAAAAATGGAGGAAGAAATAAAATACACACTGCATACATACATACAGGATATTGATTATTCTCAGGGCGCCCAAGGTGCTACTTGACAAGATCTGGAATTCTAAGTGTGTGTGTGTGTGTGTGTGTGTGTGTGTGTGTGTGTGTGTTGGTTGCCTGAGTAATTGGCTATAAACCGACACTCACCACAGGACCAGGGATTCCTCTCAGACCCTCAGGACCAGGCTTTCCAGAAGGCCCTTGGGGTCCGACAGGGCCAGTTTTACCAGGTGGACCCTCGGCTCCTGCTTCACCCTGTGTACAGACGGTGGAGGTGGAATGAGTCGAAATAAAGTTTAGAAACAGTTTATTAAGCTATTTCAAACCATTTCAAAATAATAATTGTCTCATATAATTGAAACACTGATTTTGCTCATTAGGAAGCACTAGCATGAAACCGTTTCATCCACTGTTGAGCAGAATTCATAAAATAATGTCGTGTCTGATTGTAATATCAACTGTATTTTCTGGAGAATAGTCACTTCTACATGTAAGAATACCTAAATACCTCAATTCTGTCTTGTTCGAGTAAATAAAAGTCAGTGTTTAAATCAGTGTGTTGCTTAGCTGCATTATCGTAGCATGTGTTTTATTTACGTTTGAATTTCACATTAAATTAGGACTTCAGCACACCCCAGTGGTTGATTTTGTCCCGTTGTACATCAAACAGTTACAGTGTAACAAACAAACGCTTGTTATTTAAACACAGTGGCTGGTGAATTACTGTAACTTGTAGAGTAGCAGGTCTACCGTAAATACTGTAATAAATTCATAGCAAGTAAAAGCTCCAGTGTGCTGCGCAGTCTAATGTTTTCTTGCCCAGAAACCTGACAGATAAAAACTGGTAGCTAACATGACGTAATATTGTATGGCGAGCTATTTAGCTAGGGCAATTATTTATTTCTTTAATGCATTAATGCAGACTAAGGGGAGTTGCGTTTGCTCTTATCACACTCAAGCCCCCGGCAAAAAGTGCACAAGTCACTAGCCAATGATTCAGCTAAGAGCTACCGTCTTCTGTCCTCTCATTACACTTAAAAGACATCATTCAACTTGTGCTAGCATCTTTATTTCCTCTCTGTATGTTTAGCCATGAGGTGACTGCATGTAGTAAGACGGATTTGTCTCTGTACAGCTTCGTCAGTGTTTCCACAAAGCTGCTGCTTCTGAAAACTCTGAGCATGCGAATTAATCTGCAGAGTAAAAAGGGCCAGTGTGTGTAGTGCAGCAGGTGGTTGGATTCAGACCAATCAGCACACAGCCTTGAGACGTGTCACGAAACCATTTAAACAGCTACGCACCAAACGAAAAGGTTAGTTTCTGCAAAAGCTAATAAAGGAGGAGGGTTATTTTTCTCTTTCTGGTTATCGAATCAAATCGTCAACTACGCAGGCTGGTGATCTGTCCACCACTGAAACGCGCATTAAGCTCATGTGAAACATACTCCTGAAAAACTGGTACATGTTCTGTTTAGTAAGACGGTACATACATATTCAATCACAAAAGGCTGCGTATTTCAGACTGTAGTGGAAGAGCACAGTGTACATAAAGACGTCTTTATGCTTTTATGCTTTCTCATCTTACCTTGGCTCCCTTCTCGCCCTGCCTGCCCTCGGCTCCAGCCGCTCCTGGGGGTCCCTGAAGAGCAGAAACAAGATTATGAGCGGGAGAGCATATTTCTTTACTCGCTCCTGCACGTGTGTGATATACAGCCGTGATATACAGCTCACATACCTGATTTAGCTCCGGGACAAAATTGAAAAAGTCAAGATAAAATATAAGGCATTCCCTTTTAATCTGATCTTAAAATTCGTTATCAGAAAACACAGCACTCGTATTGTCATGGTTTATCTGATAAATGATACTTTCTCTCCAGTTCTGAGGAAAATCTCAAGGCAAAGGGAGTATAACCTCAACAAGTGGCGGGTTTGGATTCTCTCATTTTAATACCCACATGAATAAATAAAGCAGCGTTCTGTGAGAAGAGAGAGACGGATATCTCAGCTTCTTTTCGAGAAAAGGCTGATTAAACAAAGTTTACGTTCAAAGGGCTGAATTATAGATGCAGATGGAGAGAGCGCGCGTTCTCTCCGCATTAAACACCTCCGCTGATTAAACAGCCTCTTTTCCTCTGTTTAATCCTTCAGTCATTAGCCTCCGCGTCTCCTGCATGAAAGTCTCATTTTCCATGAGCATATTGGAAGAAGAAGTGACTTTTTTTTTTTTCCTGCCTGAATAATGCATACGTGAGCAGAGCGCTTTGTTATCGAGCTTGATGAAATTTTGAGACGAGGATGCTGTGAGGATGAATAATAACAGGCAACGCTGCTGGGGTGAAATAGACACCGCGACACTGAGCCCTGAAACAGCGAAAGCACAGTAACGGACGAGTGTGAACGAGTCACTAAGGTGAACGAATCAGCGTATGTATATATATATATATATATATATATATATGATATGCAGAACTGACTTTATGATGGTCAAAGAGACATTTTTTTAAGTAAATGTGCTTTATATATTTATCTGTCTGTGAATCTGTGTATTTATCGATCCAGATCAACATTCCATGACTCAGGGAATCCTTTGCTTCATGACAGAGATCCGCTCCTCTCGTTTCATCGTTTAAATCGGCACATTTTCCGTTCATCACCGCGATTCATTCCTTACTCGTTCGTTCAGCGAATCATCTGGACGTGACCAAGATTCAGTGCTCCCTTGTTCATTCAGCAGATCACTCAGTCTTGACTGAGGTTTGCACTTCTCTTGTGTAATAGATTACTATTTAAATTAGTGAGTCTGGACTAACCCTCACTCCTCTTTCGTTCGGCAGATGAAAGCTGTTAAAATGTGCGAATCTTTAGATTGCAACCCACATTTCCTCCGCTCTCATTCGGTGGCTCAGAGGATAAATCAGTGAATTTACTGGTCACTCGTTCATTTAGTGAATCATTTGGTCATGACTGAGATTTCCTGCTCTCTTATTCAGCAGTTCAGTGTTTAAATCCTCGTCACTGTTGGCTCAGGAGTTAAAAGATTCCCTCCTCTCTTGCTTAGACTGTTTTAAATCAGCGAATCTTTCATTCCTAACCGAGATTCAGTTGAGCCAGTGAATCGCATTCAGGTTCATTCGATCCGAGTTGGATATTTCCAGCATTTCGGTGCATGCAGTGGTGTTGCTGGGTGTGAAAAAGAATTCTTCTAGACATGGACAAACAAACATATTATATTATAATGTATTCCAGAACAGCAGTGATTATTAGCTATTTTAACCTTTCCATACGCTCAGTAAGCTGAATCCTACAGGATTACGATGTGCACATGACACTCACCTAACGCCTACAGCTCGACAGACTCGCTTTGTCCATGCCTTGAGAAAATCAATGGAATCGGATGAACTAGGCCTAATGATCGGTTGCCTTAATGTTAAAAATGTTCGCTGAACTATTTGCATATGGGATTTCCAGTTGGGTCCAGGCACAAGCTGATAACAAGGCTTTGTTTTTTGATAACAAAGCTCCCGCTTTGCTCCTTTAGGCAGCGTTTTTGGACAAAGTGTGTTTCAGCACAAATTTGAACGGAGCATCAAATGCGTCATTGTCAGACAGGAATAACTGTTTACCAGATGAGCGTTGCATGGTTTGGAAAACCATCGCGGTGAATAGAACTGTTGCTCCAAATGAGGAATCATTTTAAGTCGTATTTTATTTGCAGTATGATATTAAGTATGAAGTAAAATGTTATAAATATAGTTTCCCAGCACACAGCACAGGGAGAGTCACTTTTCCTGTGAGTGTTACATGCGTTTTTGTGACATCACCACCCCAACATCGAGCCCCGGCCCTGAGCGCTTCAACAGCGGTGTGGAGATGAGGACAGGCAAATAAATTAGAAAGCACCAGGGGGGCTTGTGTGAGAGCGATGTTTCCTATCCATCACACCGTGTGTCCTTGTCTGTCTATTAAAATGATGAAAATGCTGCTTTTAAAAGGTGATACCAATAATTCACTGGCTGACTCGAGACAGAAAAAAGCCATGTGCAGTCCTGTTGTGAACAATGATTTTTGGTATCGGAGCGCATTTTATTAATCTAGTCACAATTTCCTGAAAGTTAATCCCCTTCGAGTCATAACGCCATCTCCACTGAGGAGCCAGCTTCAGACGAGCTGGGTCGAGGATGACAGCTGAATTCTCTCGGCTCCTCCCTGCACGCTTCCTGAAGTAGTTATGATATTGTTTCCTCATCACTGTCACTCCGGATCGATACCGAGACGTCTCTCAACCTGGAGGGGGGTTTAGTTTGAGCTCCAGCTCAGGTGCTTCTCTCCGTCACTATCCCGCAAATGATGAATTATCAGCTGTTCGATGTCTCCGAAGGAGGTTCGTAATCTGAATGAAGGATGACTCGGCTCTCCGCCGTCTCGCCGACGTCAAACACGATTTCCTCTCACCGGTTTGAGGCTTAAAATGCTTCCCATCAGATTAAAAATGATAGTGTGTGATAACCTGTTTGTTTTTTGTTGTTTTTTTTTTCTGCCTTTAAGAACTCGTACAAACGGCAGTTGTTGACGGGGCTGAGATTTTCACCACTCGTTTAAACATAAAGCTAAATGGAATGTGGTGAAGTTATAAACAGTAAAAAAAAATAAATAAATAAATAAAAAATGAGACTTACTCTTTTGCCAGGAGGTCCAGGTGGTCCAGCTTCTCCGGATGGACCAGGAGGACCCTAAAGCCCAGAGCCAGAGGTTATAATCAAACAACACATATTTATCTACTGTATATTCCAAGACTGTGACCAAGATTTAATTTCATCATCTATAAAAAGTTCAGAGACAAATCCTTCAGAATATTTGAATATCCAAGTGGTTATTGTTTAATGTTTTTGAGCCATACGGTATATTTCATTTAAATGGTAACAGCGCGGTTTCTTGCTGCAAGTGCTGCAAGTGGACGCTTTAGGGTCCAGAGGGTGCCATGAGTTTTAATATAGATATGCAAAAAAAAAAAAAAAAAGCACACTTTAATAACATTTTGCGAAAAGGTTTATGTGTCGGACAGTTTAGTGAAAAGAGCATTAACATAATTTACGAAACCAACGTCAGAAGAAAGCAATGAAGCATTCATATCTATGAGGGGCAGAAAAAATGCAAAAAAGATCAACTGTTTCAAAATTAGCGAAATAATTCTAATATTTATATTTATTCAATGCTTAGTAAGACCTTCATGATTAGCATTTTTGCAGTTATTGCAAACGTTGTTTCATTCTGCAAACATCAAAACGGTGTCTTTTGTATGCACATAAGCTTCAAACCTTTCGAAGTAAGGAAATAAAAGAGGAAATAAAGTTAGAGTTCGCTATCTGCACAAATTCGCAGCCAATTATCTGAAAATCAATTGGATGCGATCGAACGCTGACGTTTACACAATATAATATTCGAAGTGCATCGTGATGAAAAGCACACGGCGATGAAGAGCTGAAAGGAATTTACGGAGTCACTCAGCTGTGTGATAGAGCCGTATAAAGCTCTAATCAGAGAAGAGAGCTCGGATGGTTCAGTGTGAAGGTTTCATAGCACTACAAATCTCTTCTCATTAAACTTTAATAGGACTGCAGGGTGGAGATAGGGCGCCGCATTAAAGTCGGCCGCACAATGCACGAGACGACACGGCAATCCGTAAAAACACAGCCTCCAATACCATCTCTGCACTGGGAGGTAAATTAAAGATTTTCCTCATGGCCTGAGGATGGAAATTGCATTCATAAATGATAAGAAGGATCGCAATTTATAGACGCCGATGAAATACTTCTCATTTCCCAATTATATTTCACCTCATTTATTATTGTATATGGATGTCAGGAAAAAGCCCTACAACACTCTTTAATCAGATTTATAATAAGATTGAATAAGAAATCATTCAAGCAGTATCCAAACTGTACAATACTCATATAAAATCCCATCAAGCCCAGGCACAGCCAGGCTTCCAGATTGGTACGAGCAACAGCACTCTCTAGAGGGGCGACGCCCACTTTTGCACCCGACTGTGACCACTGGCGATCTTTTTTCAGTGTGATGCTCAGATTGGATGGGTTCAATTCTGTTCAGGTTTCATAAGTGATAAGTAAATCCAGGTTTCCGCTACTTACAGGCTGACCAGATTCACCATCTTCTCCCTTGTCTCCTGGGATACCATCAGTTCCCTAGCAGGGCGAGAACAGTGTGGATTAGACAGGGACTGACTTGTGACATCACAACATTTTAAACAACCTTTAAATTATACACCTAAAATTTCTTATTTCTCCAAAATGTCCATCAAACCCAAAGCTCTGATTAATACCAAACTGCTTGCTGACAAAAATGCAGATTTATAGATGTATAGAAGTCAATACTCACAGCAACACCAGGCTCACCAGGAGGTCCAGGGTCTCCAGGGAAGCCAACAGGACCCTACAGCAACAAATCATCAGGATACAGTGAGTTCAGCGGAATTAATAAAGTGGATTATGCTTTTATACACAAAGTATGAAGGATGAGTCTGCTATAATGATGGAGATAAATGTCATGAGATATTAACTTTGTTTTTAAATGAATCTCTTTGAATAAAGAAATGAATAAATTTTTTTTGAGAATTATTTAGATTTTTTTTTTAATCATTACAAAAATGTAAAAAATGAAAATAAAATTAAATTAAAATTAAATGATTAGCCTTAATGTGTATACAGAGAAGCTTACAAACCTGAATATTATTATATAATAGTCCATTAATAGTATTCCATTAGCATAGCCATCAAAATATCATCAGATGCACTTACAGGATTTCCCTTAGGACCATCATCTCCAGGTGGTCCTTTAGGTCCAGCAGGTCCTGCAGAACCAGGTGGTCCTGCTTCACCCTTCTCTCCTCTCTCACCCTTGGGGCCCTGCAGAACAAATCAGAAACATGAGTGGACCAAAGATATATCTATCAGGTACTATGAATGCACATCCCTGAAATAATCATGAATCAGAAATGAATGGTACGCCACAAAATCAGAAAACGAATTGAACAAATGCATGTCACTGAGGTTCTACTTAAATCTGAAATCATGTCCCTAGAACAATATAACAAATAAAAATAGCTAATATTAGTGGACCAAGCAAACATTCCTGAGGTATACAGTGAATCAAACATTTGAGTGAACCAAACTCATGTCCCTGAGGTACGTCACAAACCAGAAACACTGGTGAATGGAAATCCTGTCCCTGAGGTACTGTGTAAAATAATAAACATGATTGGACAGAAATCCTGACCCTTAGGTATGCCAGAAAATAACAAATATGAATTGACTGAACACACATCCCTGAGGTACGCAGTAAAATCCCTGAGGTACGCAGTAAATCCCTGAGGTACGCAGTAAATCCCTGAGATATGCCATGAATCAGAAACATGAGGGGACTGATCTCAAACCCCTGAGGTACACCATAAATCACAAATATGAGTGGACTGAAACCATGTCCCTGAGGTATGCGATAAAATCAGAAAACAAATGGCCTGAACGCACATCCCTGAGGTACCCTATAAATCCCTGAGGTACCCTGTAAATCCCTGAGGTACGCCAAAAACCATAATTATGCGTGGACTGAACTGACCTCCCTGTGGTGTGGTGTAAATCAAAAATGTAAATGGACCAAACTGATGCCCCTGAGGTACGCCATAAACCAGAAACATGAGTGGACTGAACAAACGTCCTCTTTAGAAATGATCTTAAGCAGATCATTAATATACTAATGTACACTAGTACACATTTAAGCATATTTCTTAGAAATGTGAGGGAACTAAACACACATTTCAGAGATACGTCACAAATCTGAAGTAAAGCGGACGAAACATGCAGCCCTGAGTTACACCTTTGAATATCGGTAAAAGTAAAAGTAAACTTTTGCAAAAGACTCTCGAGAATATAACAATGAAATACTTTGCACTAAAGGTACATTTTCTTAAGACATATTTTAAAAGAGAATATCTGCTTTTTCTTCTTCAAATTGTTAAACACAAACACACACACACATTCACTCACACACACACACAGGCCACTTACTCCTGTTCCAGGCTCTCCAGGAGGTCCAGGATTGCCAGCTTCACCTTGTTCTCCCTGTAAGAGATTTCACCAGTTAAAAGCTTCACCATGGTAACCAAAAGCACGTCAATGGCCCCGTTTGTCAAAAAAGCAGCATAATTAAACATGACAGCAGCACTCCCAGCACAACACGAGCGGCAGTCGAGAAGTTCTCGCTTTATTTCCGTTATTATAGGTGAGCTGAAGCGGTCATCTCTGCACCAGTCTATTCTTAGAGCTCTCAGCAGGAGAACCATCCTGGAGGTCTCGGCCCAGAGTCATCTCAGCCGCCCAATTAAATACTGATATTGAGACGAGGCCTGACAAATAACAACAACTGGAACGGGCGTATACAGGAAGAGGAAGTGTTACTTACCTTCTCTCCCACTGCTCCCATGCCTCCAATACCACCGGGAGGGCCTTGTGCACCCTGAAACACAACATCACACAGGTCTTTACTCTAATAGCAGCTTGTAAAATCTAAACAGCCTGCGTATACATTAGCACGAGGTGGACTGCAAAAGAAACAACAGATTTAGGAGAAAAGATAATAAATATATCCATAAGCAGCGATGTGCGGGGGCCAAGCACTCTTTGAAAATAGCGCCCCCAAGAAAATGGCTAATTCTTGCCAAGTACACTAAAACAACCATACTAAACATGAACATACTGTTCACATTTTGTGATGGTAGCACAAAGCTAACACCGCAAAGTGCATGCTGAAATCTGACTGATGATAATAATAATAATAATAATAATAATAATAATAATAATAATAGTATGTATAGACCACTGTTCATATATACATGGTAGATGTGTATATATACAGAATACCCCAGATATAATAAAAGATAAAGTGAATATAGAAGTTAAAAAAAACAAGCATAAGGATATAAAAAGTGCACAAATATAGAATAAAATGAAATATACACAAAGTAGTATATAAATATAAGTATAAATATAACAGGAAAACAGAATAAAAATAATTCAAAGAATGTTATAATAATTAAATGAATACCAATCAGATCTTATGTTATTAAATAAAACAACACAAGTGGTGACTGTTTAAGCTAAAATCTGAGTACTTACATCAGCACCGGATGGACCCTGAGGACCTCTTGGACCTGGCGGACCCGGTGGACCCTGAAGACAGAGACACAGGGACGTCACTTATATATTTCTATACCAGAGTTTTATTTCTGTTACCACTGCAGGAGGCTCACAGGGTCTTATCGTCTGGGGTTGACAGATTTAAACGATAAGAATTTAATCAACTTTGTAATAAAATTGAATCTTCCAGGCTGTTCATTTAATATAAATTTATGTGTAATTACTGTAAGTAATTAAATAATAATTTACACGAAGCGGAGGAAGAATTTTACAAAAAAAAAAAAAAACACCTATAAGAATAATTATTTCAAAAAATAAGAATAATTTTTGATAAAGATGTGTACATCTGAAACACCTGAAGACATTGATGAGCTTATTTTCTTACATTTCTAAAATTAAAAAAATAAAAAAAACAGGTTGATTTTTCGTTATCTGCAGCTTAGAAGGTTTTACGTTCCAGCTACGTTTTTTTAACTTAACTAAAGCTCTAATGTGGCGAGTCTGAATTTGCATATTATGCATGTTGAGTGAAAGACTTTTTTTTATAAAGCCAGTTCTCAATTTAAAAAAAAAGGATGTTTGAGGTAAAATGATACTTTCTGTATTTTCTCTATGGGCCTTGCACGCTGCTTTGTGTTCGGCATTGCTCGAGTGATACCCGTCTGTTAACGTCAGGAATAATCCAAGAAGGATTAAAAAGGAAGAGCCAGAATTTATTAAAGTACAAAATAACATGTACTTTATGCTGAAATAACTAGTAAAAATAATGAAATTATGACTGTGTGCTTGCTCATTGATGCTACATGAAATGTAATTCAGTTTCATTCCTTAAATTCCTTCTGTATCATACTGCATCATCACCGCACTTGTACGATAAAACTGTCAGTCATTTAAAAATGAATAAATAAATAAAAGACGTGATTAGCAGCTCAGACACTTACCATAGGACCGACGTCTCCGTTCTCTCCCTTTTCACCTGGAGGTCCAGGAAGACCCTGAGAAGAGGAACGCACAATCACATTGATGAACTTCAGCCTATAAACTGTTCAGGTTCTAGACAAAAATATACAGAATACCGAAAGAAAGACAGAAAGAAAGAAAGAAAATCGAATTATTATAAACGGTAGATGATCTATTTCCTCTGATTCGGTGAGTTTATTTGTGTGTTTCATTTCATTCATTTTGTCTCGAGTTCCTAATTCATTCAGGGTAAGTAACGAATAGAGCGCCGTGTGTTGTGCTGTTACAGTAAAATAATCAACGACAGGGTGACGTGATGGAGCTACTGTTATGGAATTACTGTTACAACGCTGAAGATGATTATTTCTCCATAACAGCACGTCCTGAAGTGTTTTATTCCTCTTATACCACAACAATTTGGCTTTTTATCTGTTAACGGTTTCATTTAATTTCATTGCGAAACAAGTTGTCGCTTACGTTATGGCAGCGATAAACAGTCGTTCCTTCGCCAGCGTCTCTTTTTTTCTCTCTCTCGAAGTTAATTAGAACAAAATCACACGGCTTGTCATGGTACTGAGAAAACGCAAAGAAGCGTAAACTCCCCTGTCCCTGGAGATGTCGGAAAACTTAAAGTTATAGCTTTACTGTTACAAAGCGCTGACACTGGAGACTCCTTCCATAAATGCTAAATAATAAACTTCTCCTTACGGAAGGCTTCAGTGCATCAATACAAGGCCCTGTGAACGAGCTGTTACTATAGAAACGATCAGGAACGCATTCATGTAAACCTGTGATCTGTGATCATTCTGCCTTGAAGACGCCTCAGCTGTTTTCTATGGACTTCACAAATACACATTTACACACACACACACACACACACACACACACTCCTGTTAACCCAGATGAGGATGGGTTCTCTGTTGAGTCTGGTTCCTCTCAAGGTTTCTTCCTATCTCCATCTCAGGGAGTTTTTCCTTGCCACCGTCGCCTCGGCTTGCTCATCAGACACACACTCTCACACTTCATCTTCCTTTTTTTTGTTTGCGTAAAGCTGCTTTGAGACAATGACATTGTAAAAAGCGCTATACAAATAAAACTGAATTGAATTGAATTGATCTCTAGCTGATGTTACGGAGAGCGAGTCAACAGCTTCTGACCAATCAGAGCGAAGGAGAATGTGAGGCTGAAGAGTATGAGCTCACTGTTTGTGAGAAACGCTGTAGCATAGGAATGAGAAACAATAAAAGAGGAAAAATTGGCGTGGATGCAATAACACACTGCTGCCGAGCGGGCATGGAGAGAGAGAGAGAGAGAGAAAGAGAGAGAGAAAGAGAGAGAGAGAGAGTGTTGTTCTATACGAGAGCCAGAGAGACACGTTTCATCTCATGCTCCACTGCTGTGCTCTTCCGTGAAACGGCTTTTAACCGGATTTTAAGGCTATTTAAGCCCATTTTCTGCCTCTCGCTCCTTTTTTCTCTTCCCTTGGTGGGCAGAGTTGTGACCCGAAGACACTACAAAAGCTTCTCCACCCACTACAGAGCGCTGGGGTTTATGCAAACGCACCACGCACACGTCCCACGGTTCAAACTCCACTATTGTTCCTGTCTTTTCATCCACTGCCACTCTTTCTCACTGAGCTATCATTTTAAAAACAATGGCGTCTGGAGCTTAAACAAAAACCAGTCCGACTCCGATCAGGCAAATGAGCAAAGTGTGAGGTGGTGAATTCGTGTTAGCTTGAAATGGGATGGGAAGGGATGGGGCAATATGACCATATACCACACACACACATATATATATATATATATATATATATATATATATATATATATATAATCAAACATCACAATGTTTGAAAACGTTGCTGCAATACGCAGTATGTATCACAATATAAGTACATAGTTTTTCTAACCAAAAAAAATATATATATATGTCTATAATGTCCACATAAATAAATTGCTTCAAACTGATACAATAAAAATTAATGTTACATTTTTTAAAAGTACAGCTTCTTGCAATGAGATGTAATTTCGATTTTAAAAAATACATGTATATAAAGTGCATGGTGGCAGAATTGGTCACGATACTGATGTCATATGATCATATCGCCGAGCCCTACACTAGCCCTGACATTTACTCTAATCGCTTGTCTTCGCCGTCTGTCCATCTCCACCTGACGTCTAATTCTGCGTGATATTTACACTCTGAGTGCTGAGGGGATGCACACAGCACGCCCTCATGGTTAGACACCATTAGCGCCAAAAAAAAAAAAAAAAAAAAAAAAAAAAACACATATTTTAAGGCCAGCAGAAAGCAAGTGTGGTCTAAAAAAGTGTCCTAATGCCTGCCGGAGCGCATCGGCACTCAGGGTAATTATTGGAAGCACATTAAGGCCAATTAAAGCTGAATCGAGTCGAATGGCTCGGAGGTTTGGTGGCCATCGATGTAGTCGATCTAATTTCATTGAGGTGGTGATTCCACTTCAGGGAAGCGAGTGCGTAATTTGTTTTATGATGAATTGAGAGATTGAAGCTGCTCACGGCTGCCTACTTTATTATTATCACAGAGAAGGGCAGAGATACAGTACGTAGCCCTCAGAGGTCTATTTTTACCTAATAAAAAAGAAAAACTTTCCTATTTAATAATAATAATAAGAAGAAGAATTTAACATTCAATTAACTTTAAAAATGTAATTTAAAAAAAAACTAATAAAAGATAGACAAAAGATTGTGAACAAAAATGTCCACATTTCCAAAATTCTAAACTGTAATTAAATAAAAAACAAAGTAATAATACATTTTCCCCAATAAAATAAAAAAAATAAAAAAAATCTGTCAAAAAAATGCACCTTTTTCAATAATAATTAAAAAAAAGTAAAAAAAAATAATAACATTTACCCTGTTTATGAGCGAGCGGATTAATGATTGGTGTAGGGACTGGGTGATAAAACGACTAAAAGTTTTATCCTGAAAGCTGCTAATGAACTTCTGCCCTGAAAATTGAATAGCGAATAAATAAATCTACAAAAACCTTTAGCTGGTTTATGATCCAAAAAAATGAACTAGAACAAAAACAACAACAACAAAAAAAAATCATTTGTGAATTTTGTGTATTTAAGGCACATGAGTGGATTTTTTTCCTGTTGAACTACAGATTTACTGGCACAAGATGCAATTTAAACTCTCTACACCAAATAATATGTAAATTAATAAGCCGTTGATTATCGATTACATCTCCTCATCGCTGTATGTGTGTAAGGAACACCTGTTGCCATGGAAACCTGTTTTAATTCTCTTCCCCTCTACGGTTACTGTGCTCAGTCTCTGCGCTTTATCCTCAACACCAGATGCCTGTGGAAGTGAAGCTCTGAACGACGAGCATGCTGAGTACGTTTTACAGCTATTCCTGTCGTGATCAATGACGCGTCCGAATCCACGTGTCGCGTGTGTGTTGGGTTGACGCTAACGCCTGAGAGACAGGTGGCCGCACTCACCTGCAGGCCGATGGGGCCGGGTGCTCCGGGGAAACCTCGCGATCCTTCGTCTCCTTTCTGTCCGAACATTCCCTGCTGTCCCCGGGGACCGGGCTCTCCATCCGCTCCCTGCACACACACAAATCAGCCGCACAGTCAGTTATCCAGCAGCTACAGCGTGACTGCTCTAAACAGAGAAATAAACTACGGCGTTCGCTCAGCTCGGCGATTCACCCTACCGGAAAGCTACAAGGACTCGAGATGTAAATTATAATGGGAATTATTTTCCGTAATATTGAAATCGCTCCTCATTTATCTTCATAAATTTGGCAGTTTGGAAAGAAAACCGTTTTATTAAATTTGAGGTCAATTATAAAACAAGTTACAGTTTAAATAATAATAACAGTCCAGGTACCAGTCATTTAAAACGAATGCACCTTTATGTCAATCGCTATTTCACTAATATACGTTTAAAACAGTGTGTTCATATGCAGTAGACATCAGGGGCGATACAGCGGAGTCTAACTGAATTCATTTCCACTCCTTTAATGTGAACATGAGTGTGTGTGTGTGTGTGTGTGTGTGTGTGTGTGTGTGTGTGTGTGTGAATAAACAGTTCTCCTTACCGCTGGTCCTGGTGCTCCAACTGGACCCTGCAGACCTGCTGGACCTGGAGGACCCTGGAAAAAAAACACAACATCGCACGCCACAAATTCATTACACTAATTATAATTATTCATTATACTATAAATTATTATCGTTAATCAATTAAACATCACATGATGCCAAAGAAGCAGTAAATCATTACTAAAGTTATTTAGTTATTCTTAAATATTGCAGTAAAACTTTATATTTATAATGCACAAAAACAGAAAAATAAACAAAACCAAAATAAATATTTAACCAGAAGTTATATTTTTGTATTATTTTGTATAATATAATACATTATAAATAATATTAATATAGTAATTACTAGTAATTACTGTAACTAATGATCTGTGGTGCCCATTTAACAAATTTTCAACGAGTTTTGTATTATGATTTATAATAGAAAATGTAATAATAATAATAATAATAATAATAATAATAATAATAATAATAATAATAATGGTGGCTGCTCACATGCAATGCACATTAATCATTATTAACACATCAAGTATTAAATAATTAACCGAATGCAGCGTCATAGGTTTACTATGTGACAGATTAAAAATAAGAAGCAAAATAAAGTAAAAAAAAAAAAAAAAAAAAACAGCCGCTATTAAATAAAGCGTAAAAAACGTAAAGAACAGCGATAAATTAGTGGTGATGAAATTAGATTTTATGTGATTAAATTAGATTAAATTAATAGTGGTGTCAAAAAACATAACATGTAAAAATGTTACATAAAGAGTCACAAAAATAAAAATAACGAGTCATAAAAATGAAATGAAGTGAAATGAAAAGTGATTCATGTGATGAAAGAGGAAGAAGAGGATTGTGAACACTCACCTGTTCTCCTTTATCAGCTTTACTTCCTTTCTGTCCTGGTTCTCCAACTTCACCCTGAAACACACACACACACACACACACACACACACACACACACACAAACACACACACAGATTATCACACAGCTCATAAAGTACAGCTGACAGGATTGAAAGACATGTTAAAGTGCACTTTACAAGATTTTTATCAAGACTTTATCAAGATTTTTATTCTCAGTTTAGCAAAATTCAAACTATCGCTCAACCCCGCTGTGTACCTTCATTAGGGATGTTACAGAATACGGCTACTTTATTCACGACTGAACAGATAATGTGTTTTAAACACAAACACAGATATGAATAAGAGCAGAACTATTCGCTTTTAAATCTTTTTTTTTTAAGAAAAAAGGAAAGAAAGGTTCACAGGGTGTGTAGTTGAAACTAGAGGTGGTGTTTATCAGGATGTACATGCAGGTGCGAGCGAGTGGTCGGGTATGAAGCTCATGGGACAAAGACCACGTTCATTAACATTAACGTGCAGCTGCATTCGTTCATTCATCCTTAGTAACTGCCTGGTCAGGGTCACGCTGCTTTAAATTAGATTACTAGTTTGGTAATATTCTGGGAAATAGAAATGACTAAATTCAATAGAAAAACCAAAGGCAAGTACAAACAAAAAAAAATCAGTCCTCTAGTTACCTGTAGTTATGATCTGGAGTGATGTAGCTGAGGTTGAGGAACTGTATATTCACACACCATGCTAACACTGCTCACATTTCTACATATTTGGAGTTTACAATGTTTTGGGGGTTTTTTTTCAGTTTTTTTGAGGACGCAGTGGTACAGTTCATATATTTAATTTTTAAAAATCTGCTTTAGGCCACGCCCACTTCAGGAATGATTTTCAACCTCCCTGTATTCGCACTTACAAAGTTGAAAAAAAACACAAAAGCCATCATATTCGTCTTTTTGTTAGACCCGAATTCCCAAGTGGGAATTCTGAGCTGAGGGAGTGTTTTCTCTGGTTTTTCCTGGTCAGCGGTTGGGAATTGCGAGTTACAACCTTCAGTCGAATGCAGCATAAATCCGAATAGAGATACAGATACAGACAGTGTCCCTGCGTTACACCACTAATCCTTATAATACTGTTGCTTTTCATTTATTCTAACACTCCTCTTACCACTCCTCTTATTTCTTTACATTTTCTTTCGCTTTCTTTTTTCTTTTACATTCCTCCTGTGTGTTCTTCCAGTCTGTCCTGATTTATTTATTTTTCCACACGCTATAAAGCACTCAGAGTCCAGGAGAATGAGTTCTTATTGACTGAGAGATAATAGACAACACATGAAAGACTGTATGTGATAAACGTTCGGTCCCTCGTGCAGGACTCTAATGAGACGTAGAGCTGCCTGGGCCGTTCTCGCTGATGATGATGGATACGATACGGGAGATGGATGTGTGCTGCAGATGGACGAGTGTTTGTGCGTCATGATGAAGATTGATCACGGGTGGAGCTGGTACGACATCGGCTCAACGAACTGAATTAAATAAAACACTACTGCTGTCTTTCATTTTTTTATCTTTTCTAACCTTATCACCGTCCTCTCCGGGTGGTCCCTGGGGGCCGGGTGGGCCTGGCAGACCGACTGGACCTTGGACTCCATCACGGCCGGCGGGACCCGGTGGTCCTTTCTCGCCCTGAACACACACACACACACACACACAAATATTAAAAACAGTATCTATAACCATAAATACATACACGTGTCATTCTTTAATAAATAAAAAATTCCAAATGTCTGTTGTATAAGAGGAATAAAACACTAGAAAAATAATCAATCCACATCACATTAGACCACATCACACCACCCTGTCGTTGATTCCTTTCCTATGGCAGCACACCCTGTCGCGTTTTATTCCCTACATAATTACAAATATTTTTATTCATATAAAATGAAACATGGCAACAAAAAAAAAAATCCCTGTACTTACAGGAGCACCTTTCTCTCCAGCAGG
Organism: Pangasius krempfi; assembly: GCA_037576825.1. NCBI lineage: Eukaryota > Metazoa > Chordata > Actinopteri > Siluriformes > Pangasiidae > Pangasius > Pangasius krempfi. The sequence goes on along the minus strand of CM074974.1, from coordinate 30,084,484 downwards.
TCCCGGGGGTCCCTGAGGTCCAGCACGGCCAGGTAAACCAATTGGACCTGCAGAACCGGCAGCTCCTCGCTCACCAGGTGAGCCCTAAACAGACCAAACATCTAACAGGTCAATCTCACGATGGTTCAGTGTTCAGATATTCACGAAAAAACTGTAGCATAAGATCGTGATTGCAACGGAAGTGATCTTGGTCAGCTGGAGAGCATCTCAGTTCTGAACATGTGACCTTGAACATGAGAAAAGGTACCAATGCGACCTTGCCAAGTCACTGGGCTTGTACTTATTTCTTTAATATATATTGATCATCTCAAAACGTGGATATAGTGACCTTTAAAAAATGATTTAAGGTACATAATTGGCCTATTAGAGTAAAGTGTTAAACATACGCTATGTCCAACTTTCTAGATAAAACACACTAAAGGTACAAAAAGTGTACGATTCAGAGTACCACCAGTTTAGATCCAGTTTATTACCATTTCTTTTTTGTGTATTGATGGTCTCGGATCACTCTTTATCCGACACACCCAACTCGAGCAGTTCTGCTTTGGCAATCGTTCTGCTGAGATCTGAACTCCTGCACTGATGATACTCTTCTTTTCCTTTTTTTTTTTTTTAAACTTTAAATCCTAAGTACTAAATCTTGGCATCTTTCGCACCAGCTATGCCAAACACTCAGCACTGAATTATGTACTCTGTAGGCAAGGTGCATGAAGGGAAATTAAAGCTCTGGTGGTGTTCTAAAGCAGTGTAAGTTTCTGTCCTTGGCTTTCATCACTCGTGCTTTGGACAGAAATGCTTCTAAAACAAACACACAAAAAAAAAAAAACGCTTTAAACAAACTACAGAACGTCTGGAATGTTCGAGGCAGGAGTTTCTTATCAATGTGCACGCTGTCCATCCAACAGTGAGACTGAGGGAGTAAACAGGGAGGGTTAATAGGTGAAAGCTGGTATGTAATTGACGTTTTTTAAATAAATGATCATGCTTTGACAGGTTCTTCACGGTTCTTCTTCAAAAACAGCTGCTTTCAGTCTGTTGCTAAAAATAACATTACTAAAAAAACTCAACAGATCACTGAGGCTGATGATTTAGTGTCTGAGATCAACAGTGGACCCAGGACTGAGCCTTGGGGAATCCTGTAGTGAGGTTCTTAAATCATAGCATGGGTGGGTTTCTCTTTTTTTTTTTTTTTTTTTTTTTTTTTTTATTTGGCCTGGTAAAGGTTCTAATCCAGTCCACCAAATTTCAAATCCATGTTAAATGAAATTAAAAATGTTTCGTGGAACATAATTGAATTAAAAGATGAGAAAAAAACGAGCTAGTCTCAAAAGTCACAAACTTGGCTACTGAAATGCTGCATGTTTTACCTTTTTTAATTTGCTCCTTTCAGATAAATTCTGATACATCGACGCATTTAAGAGGAGTTGTTGACGTGGTGTTGTGTTATTGGTCTACTACACTTCCTACTCTGTTAACTAAAAAGAGTTTGACTTTGCCTGATTTAAATGTTCTGTAGTCTCACCAAAAGGAACTTCTATAAAGGAGGGTACAAGTGAAATATTTCATACAAAGTCTCGTCTATGAAGATATGTTCTTCTGTACGAATATGTTGCTACTGAGAAAAAGAACAGTTGTCCTGTGCGTAAACCGCAATGATAAGTGGCGATTGTGGTGTTGCCATGGAAACAGTCTGATGTATTTTTTTTTTGGTCTGCCAACTAAAAAGTGGATGGCGGTTCAAAAGAAGAGCTTGGGCGGTCATAGCACAACCAATCAGGACAGTTAGTCACCTTTAGTTACCTTTGTGTTTAAATACCAGTTATTATTTATCAAGTGATTAGCTATCTAGATGAAGAATATATAAATAATAAACACCTATTTTCACTGAGGTGGAGTTTAAATACAAGATGTCCGGTGAGCATTTTGTAAAAAAAACTAAACATACTCTTTATTCCAAAGCTACAGCATGGTGGGAAAAGTTGGGAAAACTCTTAAACACTTGATAAGATGTTGTAGTGGTGCAAATCTCCATTGAGGAAATGTGGTTTGTAAACTTTGCAGTTCCTGCTAAAGCCCGCATCACTCCTGGTTCCTCACGAGTTTCCCAGTCAGAGAGTATCTTCTCTGTGACTTGCTTGCACCCTTCTCCTCCTTCTGAGTGCTCTTCTGACTTTCTGAAGGCTTTTGGAAGCTTGTGAGAAAGGGAGAATAAACCAGCCTTGGCTACGGGAAAGCCATGTGTGAGGTGGTGCGAGGATCTCGGCGAGAAGGACCAAATCGAATTGACGGTTTCAATCAAACCCAATGTTCACAACAGCCTCAACTCTGTCTAGACACAGTGCGTGGGGAGTCTGCTTCATGATTAATCCTTTGACAGAGTGTGTGTGTGTGTGTGTGTGTGTGTGTGTGTGTGCATTAAATGTGCCATTTAGCTCAGCTAAAGCAGGGTGAGTCAGTGTAGTTAGAAATCCACCTTAGATCTAATGATCAATTATTGGAGGTGGGTAAGGCAGCCATGTCACACTATCATCACTCTCCTCTCACATCCATTCCTCTTCCTCTAATCTCTAAACAAAGCTGAATTTATAGACTTCATACAGGTGCAAACGAGTCCTTTATCTCGCGCCACACGAAAGTCAACTCAATGACACTTCAGCTGGCTGTACTAATCTAGCATGGCCCGTAGAAACCGCAATTACTGAATAATAATAACAATAATAACAATAATAATAATAATACTTATCTTCCTTCACTTTACAAAGGAACACAGCATCTATGAACATGAAGGTCATTTTAATTCAGCTTCCATGAATACACTACGAGCAGGCCATCAAATGGTGTAAAATTCAATTCAATTCAATTCAGCTATAAAACTTTTACCAAAATTCCCTTTTCACTCTGTGTAAATTTGCTTTGTTTTGTATTTATTTTTGTTGTTTGTTTTTTTTTCTGGCTGCTTCTTTAACTTGTAAAGTGTGTTTACTTCCTGATTAATTTGTCTCCTCATATCCTCTGTGTGTCCCCGTTCTTCGCGAAGTCTTGCCAATTGTATCCGTTTGTTTCTTGTTATCTTGTTCTACTCTCTTTTCATTCTGACCCGTTCTTGTTTATTATTGTACATTTTAAAATATTACTCCTGACTTATAAAGCTTTAAATGGTCTCGCTCCGCAGTATTTAACCGACATGTTAGTACCTTATGTTCCGTCACGCCTACTTCGCTCTATGGACGCAGGCTGTCTGACAGTACCA